>CM052190.1:13955072-13969111 GCA_028455805.1 Lasioglossum figueresi | reverse complement strand
CGAACACTCGGACGTCCGATACATAAGACAGTCTGCACACTCCTAGTGGTACAAGCTCTTCCAAGAAGGCCGAGAAGATGTTAATGACGAAGCTCGCCCTGGATGCCCCACCACGTCAACAACCGATGAAAACGTTGAAGAAGCGAAGAAAATAGTGTTGGGGAATCGTCGAATTACCATTAGAGAAGTTGCCGATGACGTCGGCATCTCGTTTGGTTCGTGCCAAGCAATTTAACGGAATTTTGGAATCACAATTCATGGACTTTGCATCACGATAATGTACCTGCCAACGCATCGTTGCCTGTGAGTAATTTTTTGGCGAGAAACAACACCACAATCATGCCTCAGCCACCATATTCGCCGGATTTGGCCCCCTGCGACTTTTTCCTGTTCCCAAAACTGAAGAGACCCATGAAAGGACGGAGATTTGCAACGATCGAGGAGATAAAGACTGCATCGCTGGAAGAGCTAATAAAAGCTATACCAAAAATTGCTTATCAGAAGTGCTTCCAGGATTTTAAAAAGCGCTGACACAAGTGTATTATATCTGAGGGGGATTACTTTGAAGGGGACAACATAAATATCGATGAATAAATAAATATTTTTTGATAAAAATAAAAAGTCACCTTACTTTTTGATCACACCTCGTACACTTCCAGTATTTCTAAATAACTTGTAGATATTGTTGGAGTGACGTACGGTCACACACACTTTGTGCGTTGGCTTGTGTTCGAGTTGGACTATGATTAATGCGTGCGCAACAGAGGCGGGCCGCTCCCCCACTATTCTCATTTATGTTTTCTTTTGTTTTATGTGTTTTCGATGTTCTTTTTATATTCATTTTCCTCACTCTCTTCTCGACCTTTGTCAGTGATGTGTGAAATCGACTCTTATTAAACTTCTTCAATTTCACGTTGTCTTTCTTGGATTTTTGTCCCCAACAGATATTAGTAAAAGTCAGCCTAGAAGAAGTGCTTCGTTCAGGGTACCTTTCTTCATAAAGCAATCGGGCCTGCAATGCATTTTGTCTACATTCACAGTAAACCGTTATCATGTCACACCTTTCGATCGTTGAGTAAGACATAGCGGAATCGTGTTTGGAAACATACTGTCCGTAAATAAATCGCAGCGTAATCGGCTAGAGGATGTTTGAAATCATTTCATAGCATTGAAGGAACTTAGCACGTTTACTACAAGTCTCACTGGTGATAAACGAATTCTGCTTCCATATTTTAGTTTTATACATTTTTCCTGTTCGTGACCATGAATTACCTTGAATAATTATAGTCACTGACTTCGTTTGAAAGGAACTACAATTGTACATGTTTAAAAGAGGGTGGTTCCATCTAGAAAAATGAAGGTGATCTCTAAAAAATGAAGGTTGATTTCTCTAAAAAAATTACATAAAAACAAACATTTTTTGGTGTCGTATGAGCCCCATTTTACCATTCAACTTTGTCCTCAAGATATTTAATGTATCTTGGAAAACAACAAAGATATTTGAGGTGATAACGTTAGGTGACTCACCCTGTATATTTAATAATGTAATCAATATTTTTAATGATACAGAAATTTTAGTGTCCCCTCAGAGTCACCATTCGAGTGCTAACGATTAAAATGTAATGGTTTAGTTTTATACTCGGTTTAAGGTGCATTTGTTCTATAATTGTTTCTGAAAACATGTTCGAAGTGCATGCGCATCAATACAACACAGTTGTAGGGCCAAGTGTGATAAGATGAAGAAAGTTCGTGGGACATACTGTATGTAAACAAATACATTTAGTAAATATTCGCTATGAATTCAATTTGACGGTCTTGATAATCGAAAATCAAAAAATTTGAAATTTGTCAAAATGATGAGTCACATAGCCCTAGTGTTAAAATTTTGAATAGATTTTTGTTATTATCTTCTACATATTTTATACTTAACGTGATGGATACACAATTAATATAATTGGAAATTGAATCTAAAGGTATTGACGAAACAAACGTAATTTGTGCATTCGCCGATGGGAAAATAATTGAATAAGCGATAAAACAGAAGTCCGCCATTTAGGTAATTGTGTCGTTAATATTTAGCTAATTAAATTGGATCGAGGTTGACATACAATTAAAGGAAAAGCGTTGTTTGATTCGATGATGCATAATATAAATATACTGCGGATATTCTGCATCAATGCATATGAAACAGGAGCCAAATATAAATTTTTTTTGTTTTTTTAACAATTTTAAATATTTTTAACATGAACCGTACCACGTCGTGTTAAATTACCAGTTCCACGTTCATTATTGTATAATTATTGAAATCACGAAAAGATGTTTCCATCAAATCATTAAATAAGTTTCTTCATTCCAGCACATATTGTTATTAAAATTGTGAGAAATTTATATAAATTCAATTTTATAATGTTTATAAAACAACGTATACCAGTCACATTTTGTGCTCGGTATGGTTAGTGTTAAATTCTTTTAGTATATCTACTGTTCTAAATTTCAACTATCCAGTTTTCTTACGAATACATAAATTCCCACTTTATCGTGTTTTTAAAGTAGAAAGAAAGACGACTTCAAAGGTGTATTGTAGTAACATATTTCATTTCGATTATACATTGCAAACATAATGGAAATACATATACAAAGCCACCCTCTGGTTGAAGTTACATATTCGAATTCATTACAAAGAACAAAACTTTGTGTTACGGATGGAGGAATGCAATTGGAATACTTAGTTCAACTAGCTTTATACGTTATGCAGTTGTCGAAATGAATTTATTTTTCAAATGTATTCGTAATTCAAATATAACATGTTAGTACACTGCTGAATTTGTTTTTCTTTATAGCGAAGAAGATGGTAAAGAAAAAGTACACGGTGCCGTTTAAACAGTGATATTTTTCTAAATTTTGTTTACATCTATAAATTCTTGTAATATAAATCCAATTTTAATTAAAACATTTTCTTTAATCGTTAGAAACCGTTAAAATACGTCGACCGCCCTTTGTAAATTAATGGGATCAGATGAAAAATCGATATTTATACAATATCTTTCATACTAAAAATATACTATGGTCCTACATACGTACAGAGCCTATAAAAAGTAATGGTCATCCGTCCTAGGGGTAGATCTACATCTCTGCATTGGTGGCCATTTGTAAAATAAACTCGTCACAATTATATTTCATCAAAATCAGGAAACAGAACCACTTTGTAAATAATTATCGAAATTTTTGCGAATATCTCATAAACTGTCGATAAAAAGTCGATCGCCAAAAAGTTTACAGGGAAATGTTGTTCAGAGTGATGATCTTGACAATGTATTTCAAGATCATTGAAATAAGAGAGGGGGTAGCACATTGACAAGTTTGCCAGATTAACCCCTTGCCTTACAATATCGTGTCTAACTCGTGACGAAGATTCTGAACAGATTCTAATAAAAATGTATGTTAATAATTTCCTCTAAACCGAAATAAAATTCTATTTTGGTTTTATTAATACATATACACAATATACAGCTATTGGAAAGAAAGTTCGTAGCGTTTTCAAATTAAGTATCGAAAATAAAATTAAGGTATTTATTCATACGTTTATTCTGTAACACTAGAAATTACTTAGAAAATGGCAAAAAGTACTAGAACAGAATGGAAAATATGTTATTGAATAAATCTATGAATTAATATCTGAATTTTAGCTTTTAATTCTAATTTACAAACGCTACGAACTTTCGTTCCAACCCAATATACCAATTTTCTCCTTTGTTAGGACATTACGATCTACAAAAAAATGCTAATCACTTACACTGGGTTTAAACTGTAACTTGGGTAATCAGGATGAATTGGGTGACCAATGAGTAGAAGATGTTGATGTAAAAAAACCTTAACAACAATTTTCTTCGCAATGAAAAATTTTGCGACAAGTTTCTTTTCCAAATGTCCACCGATCCAGAGGTAGATTCATACATTCACCCCTTGGACGGATGACCATGATTTTTTATACAACCTGTACATACATTCAATATTACGTATTACAAATATTGGAATTGGAGAAATGCCCCGGGTAAATTCGGATTCCGTGCAACGCGTCTATCACAATGACCGAAGATCATTAAATTTGATTGAGTTTGCTACATATGGAACTGCCGATCACAAATCTGTGTCATTTCCGTCGTCGAAGGTAGAACTATATCAGAATCATTAAAACCGATGTTCAAGGATGTCAACGGACAATAGGTTTGTAATGTTGGATGAAAAAGTTTTCGCATTTAACCAACGTTTATAAAAAGGAATACTTTTCATATCTGTTCTGTTAACAATGATCGAATCTTTAAGTCGTGAAAGAGTCTTCCAAATTCTATGTTGCTTCTATCCCCATAGATTTACTTAACGACACGACAGTCAATTGAGCCGTTTATTTTGAAAGTGGCCTAAGTCCATTTTCGAGAAAAATCAAGCTAGCAATTTTAATATTTACATTTCTACGTTATCTTTTCATTCTCAAGCAAATTGTAACTAATATATTTATATATATATATATAATCTTTATTCATAAATATATGCCTTTCGGCGTTACATTTCTCTCTCCTTCCTTCCTTTCTCCATTCTTTAAACCTTTACATTTTCTTATTTTAATTTAACCCCCTCTACATTTTATCCTTTTCCCTTCTTACCCTCCATGTCCTTCACTATTCCATACTGTTTATCTTAATTTGATTCTCCCACTCCTCCCTTTCCTTTTTCTCTACCCTTTCTCTTTTTTCTTTTAGCTTCCTGCCCCATTTTGCTCCTTTCCCCTTTTCATCCAAGATTTCTTCTATTTTTCCTTCTATTTCTTCCATTTCCCTGCATCTCCCTACGAGATGTTCCAGCGTCTCCTCCTCTCCTCTGCACATCCTGCATACTTTCTTCCCTTCTTTTTCCCAGAATTTGTTTGCCCTTTCTTCGTTGCCGCACCTCAGTCTTGCCACTATCGTCACGCTATCCCCTTTTCTTCCTCTTTTTCCTGTCAGGTATCTCGGTCTCCCCACCGTTCTTATTTCCTTGAACCTGGGAACGCTTCTTGATTTCCATACCTTCTCTATCCTTTCCTGCTCTTGAACCTCCCTATCCCTACATATCACTCTCTCCTCTATTGTCTCTTCCCCTTCTTCTCTCAATCTTGCCACCTCTTCCGTCCCTAAACCGCATCGCCAGAAATACCTTTTTCTTTCCTCTCCCCATGTATGTAGTTTTCCCTCTTCTTCGTCCTTTCTTCTTTCTCTCCAACATTCCTTCAGTATCTTTCGGTTTTCCTCCTTTCTTATTTTCTCCTCAAATCTGACCGCTCTCTTCCCCGCTTCTATTCTTATCTTGTCTTTTTTCATTTCATCTCTCACTATATATCCTGGTGTTGTCCTTTCCACCCCTAGGATCCATCTTATGTATCTGTCTTGCATTCTCTCCATCTCCTCTCTTTCTTCCCATCCCCATATCTCCGCTCCATACATGAGTATGCCTTTTACCACCGCATCTGTAACTAATATATTTAAAATCACAAAGATTTTGTAAAAAGGAAATTATCTGGTTAATAGAACGATACAGATTTTTATTTTGAAAGTGGCCTAAGTCCATTTGTCGTATGTACCGCTTGAAGTTAGCTGTCGTAAAAACGTTTTGGCGTCGTAGAAATGTCATTAAAGAAAAATAATTTACTGTTTGTCCCCCAAGATTATTCTAATGTTGTCAAGAAGTGCCGGAAAGCTAATCACTATATTTTAAATGAAATGAAACAAGAGGATTTCATATCAGCAAGATTTACTTTATAGTATTACAATTAGAATGGATTAGTCAACTAGACCTGGTCTCCTCTACCGTTTACGAAAAAAATGCTGGTACAAATAATCGCGAACACCCTGTATATTGTATCGAAGTTGACACGTGGATACGTCACACTGTGCCGCTTTGAGTTTCGGGAGTTGTCCGATGAAGCTGTCACCGGTATTCCACCTCGATGTGCGCTTCGCTTTCTATCCTCGTCGAATGGTACATGCGTGGCGAACTCAGAGTCTCCAACAAAAGGGGTCGTTATCTGGGAAAAAAACGATCCTCCGCTTCGAAACATTCGAATGACCCGTTCGACAAAATTGTACGAATCCTTTGAAGAGTTTCTATGCACGGCGATCTAACTGCTAGCAGAAACGGAAGTATGGTAATTCTCTGCAAAAAAGTAAATAAAAAATTTCCGACGGTATTTTTCTGTTGGTGACTTCGTTCTCGAATCTGTTGCATTTTAGGTGGATATGTTTGCCATTGTATGAATATCACGTAGCGTGCCTGCCATTTCTACTTGCTCCAATTGTCGAACAAACTTGAATACAATTTTAGATTTATTCAATTTCGATTTACTTTTCTATGCAGCGTGACTATACTTTCTTTTTGAGGTATGTCTCAAATGTTGTACTCGAATATTTTTTAGAGATTTTCATCCAAAGTTTAATTAATCCTTCGAGGACAAGCATTTTTTTATAATATTGAGAAAATTTACCTCGGAGAAGAGGAACACGTACCAAAGTCATGAATACTGAGAAAAATGCGAAATATGATCTCTTGTGGTGTACGTAATAAAATTATTTGTTTGCAACTTCAGGAATTATATGCATCGCCATGATATCGTCAGTACAGTGAACGAAGTGTTTACAAGAACGCTACTGTTTTTAATAAGAATAAACGTTGAGTAACTTGATAATACAAGTAATGTTATGAATATTTATGAATAATATTATATGTATACACGTAGTGGATTTACTATTTTTTACGGAGATTTCTCTGATAGATAACCCTAAATCGCGATATGCCTCAACCTCAGCTTTTTCTTATGAAGTTAATATTTTTACTCGTAGCAGTTTCGTTGAAGAGAAAATATTTTATCCCCACAAATGTCGCAGAAAGAAAAAGAAAATTTATATTTTTTGTATAGCTACATTTATTTCAATGTTTAAATATTCATTACTTTTATTTCTTCTAAAATGAAACGCGTAACATTCATATTTGTTAGACTTTGTTAAACATAGACTTCGTCTGACTCGTTAAAATACAGCAAGGGGCTAATATTTCTTCGTAATAGTGTCTTTATAAAAATTTCGTTCGCTGTGTGTCTACATTCATCCTCAAAGGGCTAGCTTTTGAACGATTACTTAATTAATGAGAAAGTGCATACACGTTAGGAATGACCGCAGAAAATAAAATGTTACGTTTACTCTTTTACGGTACAGTGCTAAGTGCTGTCCAACACAGTTCTCTTTCGTGCTCTGCGGCCAGATCCTCTAAGAACAACGCTCATATGCAACATCGGGCTGTTTGCCAGTTCCAACTTTCACTCGCGAGTCTCTCCTAAACATTCTCGCGAACACCAGTTGGATGGGCCAACGCGGCCTGACGACATGTTTACGTTGTCTCGTACATCCCTTTTCCGTGGGGTAAATATTACTTTACGTGTGCGAATACCTGACAGATTTCAAAGCTTACGCTACCGGATGAAACATTTCCTCCCACGACCCTGGCATTTCAGTTCTTTATCTTGTCATGTATCTCCCATTAATATTCTGACGCTCTTCAAAGACGTCAACTTTTTTGATATTGGACCACACCACTTGGATCTTTTTGAGATGTTAGAACAACCAATTTACAGTTTATAAACATATTAATTTTTACTTCAACGCTTTTCTTATGTAAATATAGTCGTTTTCACGAATATTGTGAATAGCATAATTCAGTGTACTATCATCAGTGGATACACTATGAAACATAATGTACATCTACAGTGAATTATAGTAATATTCGGACATTATCCAAAGACGTTAACTTTTTTGTTATTGGACCATAGCACTTGGATCTTTTTGAGATGTTAGAACAACCAGTTTACAGTTTATAACCATATTAATTTTGACTTCAACGCTTTTTTTATGTAAAAATAGCCGTTCTCACAGATATTATGATTAGCATAATCCAGTGTACCATTATCAGTGGATACACTATGAAACATTATGTACATCTACTGTGAATCATAGTAATATTCGGACATTATCCAAAGACGTTAACTTTTTTGATATTGGACCATAGCACTTGGATCTTTTTGAGATGTTAGAACAACCAGTTTACAGCTTATAAACATATTAATTTTTACTTCAATGCTTTTTTTATGTAAATGTAGCCGTTCTCACGGATATTATGAATAGCATAATTCAGTGTACTATCATCAGTCGATACATTATGAAACATTATGAACATCTACTGTGAATCATAGTAATATTCGGACATTATCCGAAGACGTTAACTTTTTTGATATTGGACCATAGCACTTCGATCTTTTTGAGAAGTTAGAACAACCAGTTTACAGTTTATAACCATATTAATTTTGACTTCAACGCTTTTCTTATGTAAAGATAGCCGTTCTCACGAATATTATGAATAGCATATTCATTGTACTATCATCAGTGGATGCACTATGAAACATTATGTACATCTACAGTGAATTATAGTAATATTCGGACATTATCCAAAGACGTTAACTTTTTTGTTATTGGACCATAGCACTTGGATCTTTTTGAAACGTTAGAACAACCAGGTTATAGTTTATAAACATATTAATTGTTACTTCAACGCTTTGTTTTATGTAAAAATAGCCGTTTTCACGAATATTATGAATAGCATAATTCAGTGTACCATATTCAGTGGATATACTATGAAACATTATGTACATCTACAGTGAATTATAGTAATATTCGGACATTATCCAAAGACGTTAACTTTTTTGATATTGGACCATAGCACTTGGATCTTTTTGAGAAGTTAAAACAACCAGTTTACAGTTTATAAACATATTAATTTTTACTTCAATGCTTTTTTTATGTAAAGGTAGCCGTTCTCACAGATATTATGATTAGCATAATCCAGTGTACCATCATCAATGGATAAACTATGAAACATTATGTACACCCCCGCTCATAAGTCTTAGGACACCTCTGGTTTTTAGTAAAACTCTGGTATTTCGTATAGATTATGAACCTTTAACTGTATTAACTACATAATATAAATATAATGGTAATTAGACTCCGGATGTTTATGCAAAATAAAAAGTTTGCGCATCAATTGCAGGACACAGGAGCTAAATATAAATCTATATTCTTCATTAATAATTTTAATGTGGTGAAAATAATATATTAATACGCTTAAAGTCTTTTAATATTTTCACTGTCGTAGATTACGCTTGCTCATTTTTGTTATAAATGCATAAAATCCGGAGTCTAATGTTAATGATCTAAAACGCACGTCAAAAATATGTAAAAACTATTTGGTTCAACTTCAATGTAATAATTCATTAAAAATTATGAAATGGCCACCCCGATCATCAGATTTGAACCCCATGGAAAAATTATGGGACGAACTGGATAAACAGGTACGAAACTTTTGCCCTACTTCGAAAACACATTTGTGGAATACTTATTGAACGAGAATGGAATCATATAACAACAGAAAGTATGAAAAGATTGATCACCCGGATGCCATGAATAGTGGAAACTATAATAAAGAAACGTGGCGGATTCTTCGATGAAAAGAAAATATCAATATTTTTTTACTTCCTGGTAAGATTTTTGATATATGAGTGCAGCATTCATTGCTTGACATGTAAACCTTTAAATAAGGAAAAATTTGTTCACATCCTTCAACGATTATTTCATTTTTACAGAAAAGAATACAAATATGATCACTGTCCCATGGGACAGTCTTAACTTATGAGCGGGAGTGTACATCTACAGCGAATCACAGTAATATTCGAACACCCTTCAAAGACGTTACCTTTTTTTGATATTGGACCATAGCATTTGGATCTTTTTTATACGTTAGAACAACTAGTTTACAGTTTATAAAAATATTAGTGTTTACTTCAACGCTTTTCTCATGTGAAGATAACCGTTCTCACGAATCAATATGTCTTTTATGTTCAGTGCGTACATATTATGAATAGCATAATTCAGTGTACCAGCATCAGTGGATACACCATGAAACATTATGTACATCTACGGTGAATCACAGTATTATTCGGACACTTTTAAAATTACGATTACTCTTTTAACATCGGTCCATACGACTTGGATTTTTTTGAGAAGTTAGAATAATTAGTTCAGCTGTTACATGGCGTGAAAAAAAATTTTGAAAAACTTGCAAATGGTCGGAATTACAAAAAATATAGAAAATGCGTTTTGCAGATCTGCCTCAATTATACGTATTCTGGAGATTTCATTGAAATCAGTCAACATTGCAATGTGTTAATCGTTTAAAAGTGATAAAAATTGTAATGTTTAGAAGACTGAAGATTCTTACATCCTTCTCTGCCTGTCATTTTTCCACGGTGTACATAATTATCACAGATCTATAAAAAATTTGTAAAATACGGTTCTTAGTATTGTCTCTGTAATTGTTTCAAAATATTTTTTCACGCCATGCAGTACTCAACTAATTGTTCTAATTTAAAAGAAAAATCTAAGTCGTATGTGTCGTGAGGATGAGAAAGAAACATAATGAGTGAGAGACAAGAATGTACGAAGTGAATTTGGTTGTGTGAACTAAAGAAATAGTATGTACGAAGGATGAGCATTTGTTTGAAAATTAGTCTGTGATTGCTTGATCGTTTGTGTTGCATGGATTATGTTATATTAAATACATGGCCGTTTATTAACATTTATAATTCCATCCACTGCTTGAACAGTGTGCTCCGATATTGAAAAAGTTATCGTCTTTTTAAGAGTGTCCGGGGTATTAATGGCAGTCACTGTATCTGGGAAAAAAGTAGATTCTCCACCCCACATTCACCGTGTTAAACAGCTTTCCTTTCATATTACCGGCCCGGATGAAACCCTATCATAAATTCTATGAAGGCTGAATAGCGTCTTGCCATGTGCCTTCAACTACCCCTTGTGCACGCCCACGCTAACACGAGCTAATGATAATTGTTTAAAAACTACGTGACTGGACAAAATGGTCTTCAACTACCTTTGGCACGTGTTGTCGCCAACATACGAGCTGAGGATAATTGTTTAAAAACTACGTGACTTAACAAAATGATATGAATGCTATTGACAGAGACCCAACACCCTTTTTGAAGGAAAGCCACGTTGTTTGTACTTGTACAAAATTGCACAACATTTGTACTCGATTGTAGAAAATAGTGGTGACTATAAAATTAATTAACACTAAACTTACCGAGCCTTAAAAGTAACTGGTACATGTTCCCTTATATCGTAAAAATGACAAGATTGATTTTATTTAGACTTTGTGCAGCTCCTATTGTAATACGTGCTCCACCGAAGATATCTATACAATCGTTTCTTATCAAATTATTTTTATTGTTGCATCAATAATCGTAAAATAAAAAATCTGGAACCGGTCCATTTTGAGCGGTAATGGTAGGTTTATTGTTAATAGAACTGTTACTTTAAAATGTAATCGATTGCGTTTTATTTTCGAATCGAACACGAACTTTTGTATTTATCCAATAGTTTCAGAGCGGGTTATCGAGAATGTCTAAGATTGTACGAGTCTTGGTCTACATATGTAATATCGTTCCTTATTAATAATGGAGTATGAAGCCATAAGTTGTAGTTTTTCTGACTGAGAGAAAAATAGAAAAAGTCTAGCAGCATTTCCGATTCAGAATAAAACATAGAAAACCGACTAAATTACTTGGACTTTGAAGGATTTTTGTGGGGTAACTGTTCAACTGTCATCCTGTTAGAAATTATATTAAAAAGGATCTAAAATATTTCGTAGAGCTATATGCACTCGTGAAAAGTTTGTAGTATGTTTAAAATACGTAAATTTACAATTAAATGTGCAAGGTATATTTTTGTTAAATGTTTGTCGTTCAATTTCTTTCCAACTCTCATGCTGCATCTTTCGAGTCGCGTGATTACGAGATTTAAAATGAAATCAAACAGACTGTTTCGTTAAAGTTCCTTTACACACGAGTCCTTCTATTTTTGTAATATCGCGATATTGAGATTGTGGAGCAACAGCGTCACGCAAAATGGCGTGAAAAGCATGACGTGCACAAATTAATTCGTAGCTGTCGCAATTAATCAATCGTAACTTTGTTTCATGTTTAAATTATTCACTGGGTTCATCGGTACCCCGTGAGATAATGTAAATGTATAGAGTATTATTCTGAAGACCTGAATACGTTTTGATTGTTCATAACTTAACAACAAAATTGGGGTCATGAATTAATTTGTACGCCCAATAATTCGTTTTAAACAGATTGAAAATAGTGAAAATACGTCGACTCACGTTTTTACAATTTCACATGAAATCACGTAATAGTACGTTCTATTGTTTTGAATCGCATAAAATTTTCAGACATTGTTCTTTGAGCTTTTCCAGCTATACCGTAAGTCTGCCGAGGCCAGAGTTGGAGAAAAATTTTATTTAAATAAAAATTTCGAATAAAGTGGGTTTTTTCCAAGTGAGTTTTAAATTCACTCTATTCGAAATTCTAATTTAAATAAAATGTTTGCCCAACTCTGGCTGAGGCCAATCGTATAAATGAGTTGTCGAAAATGGCGCCGCAGCACCTTGATCATGTCGCAGACCTAAAAACGTAAATCAACAGCTTTAATTTGAAAAATGGTAAAGGACTTTTCCGTTTGCCAGTGTTATGCAAGTTTCGGTTGACCCCATATTTTCGGGGCACAGGATTGTCCACAGTATCTCCGATCCTTCTTTTCTCTAAAGGGGACGGTCACGCAGATAAATGGCCTGGCGACAAATAACCTAACCGAGCCAAGTGGCGCCGTGCGAAGCACCGAGTCAGCCGAGGAAAACTTTTCTGGCAAGGAATTTTGTCTCCTTTACGTATCAGTGACCCTTATTTAACACCTCCCCCGGGAAAAGCGCACTACAGCTGTACTTCTCAGCTCCCGAGGGTGCTGCGCACTCTTTGACCTGCTCTCTTCAAAGAAACAACCGAACAAGCATTTAAATCGAACAGTCTCTTAGCTCTGCAAAAGCAGCGCTGGGCAAATGCTATTAAACGAATAAATTTAATTATTTGTTATTCGAGAATAATGCTAATCAATTTATTCATTATTCGCGGAGAAATATAGTGATTAAATTATTACGAACAGGTGGAAAAATTGCACGAAAATAGGTTCTGTCTTTATGATTATTGTATTACAATAGTGTAAGAAGTTAAGTAAAATTAGTAAATTTATAACAACTTTTTCCCGTATATGAAAGGTGTGGTCTCGCTTAGTTTCCGAGATGTGCACGAAAAACTGCCGGTTGGAGCTCATTGGATTCTAGCTATAGTTGACATAGTTGTACGTTTATGGCAGCGTACGAGTCAGGACTTATCTTCTGTTTACAAACAAGGCCCGTGCGTGCTCAAAGCTCCCAACTGCTTATGCGAGGCGGCAAGAAAACCGCATATCGCGCGGATTTTTGTACGTATGGTCGCCCCTCACGACCCTAACTCCAACCCCAACCTACTCCAAATCGGCGTGGTTGTAACTTTTCGACGAGTTCACCAAAAATATAATCGCGTCCCTTAGCAACTAATATAATTGAAGAAGATTGGAATTAAAACAGACTGTGCCATTCTTTCAAAAATTGTTTTTTCCACAAACAAAGATGTAAGTTCTAACGGCAATGCAATGAATAAGGCTGAAAGTTCGCTGACGATTGGTTGCAACATTGGTTGCAATACGAACTTACAAGTTTTACATAGATTTTCTTAGGAATTTTCATTTCGGCGCTTACAGCCTTCTTTAATTCTAGTCTTCAATTTTTTCTGAACTTGTCGAAAAGATATAACGTCACCGATTTGGATTGGTTGGGGTTAGAGTTACAAAGAGACCAGATTTCAAAGCTTACGCTACTGGATGAAACATTTCCTCCTACAGCCCTGGAATTTCAGGTCTTTATCTTCTCATCTATCTTCCATTAATATTTGGACGCTCTCCAAAGACATTAACTTTTTTAATATTGGACCATAGGCACTTGGATCTTTTTGAGAA
>CM052190.1:13888441-13954972 GCA_028455805.1 Lasioglossum figueresi | reverse complement strand
ACGGCGGAGTGTAAAAAATTATATAGTCACCATTCTTTTCTACAATTTGATTACAATTGATTAATACAGCTGTATTCTTTAAAATGTAACCATTGAATTTTATTTTCAGATCGGACACGAACTTATGCAATCATTTAATACTTTAATATTAAGAAATATTGATTTATACTGTCTCTAATCTCACCGATTCGATTAAAGTTGCGCATTGACTTCTGCCGCACACCATACTTGTAAGTTAACCCTCGATTGCATGAATTTTTATGACGAGTTGAAAAAAAATATATATGGCTGTTAGTCTACTTAAAAATTAGTGTGGTCATAAAATGAATAATAAAATTTGATTGGAAAATGTAATTTATTGCATTTTATGACTGTTCCTGTATGGGAACTTTATAGATATGCGGATTTATTCGTAAACGCAATGTTCCCACTTGGAACCAACATACTCAGAGTCTTCAGTATTGTATACTTCATTTACTATAGAACATTTGAAATTTAAGTCTGCAATTGAGAACGGAATGCAATAGAGGGTTAACGTGTCTTTTTGCAAAACAGGTGAACTTGTTGAAAAGAGTCCTCCCCTCAGATTTCAATGAAATATGCTGTCAAAGACTGCATTCTGAACATTTTCCTTTGAGTTTTTGTCAGTCGGCTTTTGTTTACGAGATAATTGCAAAATCATTTCTGCGTTCTATTATAAACACTGCAGGAATTAGTAGACACGCCATATATGGCTGTCCAACTATGCTCATAACACAGACGAAGCTCAGAAAGTCCAACTCGAGAGTTATGAACAAATTTTATTCATATTTTATGGAGATTCTTAAAGTTCTATGAGAAGAATGCTGGATGTGAGAAAGTGCTATTTTATGAACCTTGCTGAACCCTGTAAAGAGATCATAAATTTTCCAGCATGGAATATAAGGTCGGGAAACATCGTTTTACGGCATCACTATATATTAGCACAACTATTTTACGTCCCCTTTTATCTTACGTTTAACAAATAGTCTCGAAAACAACGGAACTGGCTTTCATGATATACAACACTTTGAATCTGCCGAGATATTAAATTTCATACTGTAAAAATTGCCTCGCTGTTAAAATTGATAGGGCTATAAAATTCAATTTCCTTGAAGTTATATAAATTTAATTAAAGTTACGTACATATTGTTTAAACCTTATATTATATTCGAAATAACTTATAATAACACAAACTAAAAGTTTTTCTATAACAGTAAGTTAGTTTTGTTATAGGAATATAATGATTAAATCGAGACAATTCCTTTATATTTACTGATCCAATGATATTACAGTGTTCACAAGAATATCAATCTATCAATTTCTTGAACAATGCACAAGGCTTAAGTATTTTTGCAGAACTCAATACTGTTTTCGTTCTTGTTTATTCCGCGATACACCTAAGACTTCTTAACAATTTAATAGATTAAATTATTCTTTCATTATCAACTTATTTTGATGTTGAATAAATATCGAATTCGTCAACGCGCGCATAAAATTTTCTATCGAGAAGTATTCTACTTTGTAAAATCCATTTTTAAATTAGTTTAACATTGACTTCGCAAAATATAATTGTTGAATTGCTAGTAGTAATATAAAGTTTGATTACATTTAACCTTGTAAAATGTATTTTCATGTTCATTTAAAATTTAATTACACCTATCTCCGTAAGATATAATTGTTGAATTGCGAATAGTAATACAGATTTCAATTTAATCGGAGTTGTAAGATTCTAAATTGTGACTTGCCGTGGAACGCGATTACTGCGACTTATTGCGCGTCAAATTAATCTCGAACAATTGCTTGTTTAGTAGAACAACTGGTTACATAATATCCTATAAAAGGTTAGTGAATTTAAATTGATACAGGTAATCCCGCATAATTCCCGATTATCGATTCGAATGGCGCGGCGCGGCGCGGCGGGGCGACGGCTGTGATCGTTTCAAAGTGTTTACGGTCGAGGATTTTCGAATGAGAAAGCAGGTGATTGAAAAAAAAATGCAAGAACGACCTTCGGAGAGTAAACCTACGAGATCCTCGTATCTGGTTTCCTTATTTGATGTGGAGGAATATAAATCAGAAAGCCAGGGTAAATTGATATACATAGAAGCAAGTTGATACGAGGACATCTTTTTGATGCGTAGTCAAATCAGGACTCGATGCAAGAAGGCTTTTAACTTAAGAGTTTCAGAGTTCAGAGTTTCTTTATAGTAGGATGAACACACATACGCAAACATGTTTATTGGCAAGCGTCAATCCAATCAATTCTTTACGATGACTGCTAGTTATGGTGTAACACTATTGTGCAAAAGAAAGAAGCACCTGGTATAATTATAAGATATAATGACAAACAATATCTTTATGTAGAAATTGTATTGTACAATTATTGATTTATTGCATTTAAAGTATTAGATAATCCGCGATAACAGAATATTCTCAAAACTATTCAATTAAATAGCGGAATCCTTTTTCAAAATTTATTGTGTTCTTATTTGATTTTTTACGCTTCTCTATTAAATATGGCCGGGTGCTTCTTTCTTTTGCACAGCAGTGTTATCTTAATTCGATGTAATGAATTATGATAATTATTTACAATTATTTACAATAGAAGCAACCTCTTCGATCCCATTCACCTTGAAATATATTGTCGAGGACATTATTCTGAACCACTTTTTCTATGTTACCGTCGCTTGGCTCTAGTTTACGAGATATTTATAAAATTTTGTTTGATATTTTTTTGCGGTCGCATCGATTATTACGTAGTGACGATATGGGTTGGATTTAAACTAAAGTGAAATTTATTTTGAGTTATATTTCTCTTTTACTAGCACATTTTATTATATCATTATTTAATTCAATAGTAAATTACTTTTAACCAACTTTAAAGAATTTTTTAAAGGATTATTGCTTTATTTATTTTAAGTCTATTAGTATTTGTAATGAAAAGTTCAAGATTAGAAAAAGTGAAATAAAGGTTTTTACATGTAATGATATTGTAATTGCAATAATATTTAACAGGCTACGAATATATGCAAAATTTAAAAAAAATAACTTTACCACATATATAAATTACTATTCAGACCGAGGAATATTTTTCAACAACGAGAGTAATTATTTAACTGTTATTCGGTGTTCATCCTCTAAAAATAACTTTTGGAAAAACAAACTGGTAAAACAATGATAACGGAATTAAAATTGTACGTTTTGAATAGGAAATTCGTTATGTTTTTCATCACGAGATAATGATGCCAATTATCTTTTCAAATAGTGGTAATTAACCCAGTTCTATTAAAATATCGTTAGGTAGCTTCTTCACTGCACATTGTAGAAAAAAAAGAACAGTACAAATATCATTTTTGTCTACTGTTCAATAATTTTATAACTTTCTTTTCAAACGGAACAAACTTTCCATTCAATCAAGAAGTTGTTAAATTTTATTACAACGTGCGTCATAGATGTGTTACTCTATCCTGAAGCTTTTTCAATTTGCACTAATGGGGAAAAATCGGAGTCTTTTCATTTGATTGAATTTGATATAAGTACTAGAGTACATAAAAATATAAATTGTAAACTAAAGAACCCATTAACTTGGCTTCACTGTTCATTAGACTACCTCTTACTCATTCTTGATGAAGATTTTTTTGCAACTCCTCCCAGAATACTTCCAATTAATAAAAACATAATGTGCATAAAATGTGAACACGATCGGATGTTGGAGAAACATGACTCTGGACTCTTAAACATTCAAATAATTAAATATTTATCCATTTCTTTTCTTTTTTGTATTATTGATTATATCAAAAAACGTGTGAAGCAGGATTCATAGATCCACACAGTTTGTATCTGTTATGTTCTGTTCCTTTTTCTCATAGGACGAACTGTTTTCGAAAAAGTATATATAATGACAATTAAAAAACTCACAATTATTTGTTTTAAATTTGACAGCATACCTTTCTCCAGATAAACTGTTTTAATTTCTAGAGAGTAGCTCTTCAGAGTCAAAAAAGAATTTCAAAGAGAATTTTTCAATAAAAAATTTTTTTTTTTTCGAAAACCGTTCGTCATACGAAAAAAGTAACTAAACAAAAAAGATGTGTTCCGTGTAGATCTACAAGTTTTGTTTAACACGATTTGTAATCCAAACAATAACTTGGAAGATAAACGAAAGAAACGATGTTACGAGGGTTTCATTAATTATTTGAATGTTTAAGAGCCTGCAGGATACGACTTCCGTTTATCGGAAGAAGGTCAAAGTTTGCGAGAGTATTTTTTCATTAATTGGTTTTATTCTGGAGGATGCTGTTGAAAAATTCAAACGTTAAAAGCAAGAGCCACTGTTCGTGGTAACCGGAACGAGACTAGTACGTAAAATCGCCACCAGATGGATGATATTCTCGCTGGCAAAACTGTGTGCGCTAGGATATATAAGGACAGCCACGGACTCCAATCGTTACTCTGGTTTCCCTTCAAATCACGCTTAAATCTTTCGCCTTTTACTAAAGATTTCCGTGGAGGGGAACAATTGATGAGTCTTATACAATAATTTTTTGCAGTACCCGACGAAAGTTGGGTCATAATTTCATGAAAAACAAAATATTTTCTAGTTTTCAGCACATATTAATCATTCTTCATTTTACTTTTATCGAAGAATGATATTATATGATCGTTACCTTCACGTATCTGTCCCCAAACAGAAATGTCGGTTGTAACCAAAGAAGCAGCAGCAGCAGCATCTCTCTTATAAGAGCAATATTTTTTCGGAACCTTTGATGTCGGAGTACAAAATAAGGAACCTTGAGGTGTGTTTACTACTACATATATATATAGACGCGGTCCCTGAGTTCTTCTTTACAGGCGTTTGCCTTCATCTCTGTCGGCCATTAGATAAAAGAAAAAGAAAGAGACTGTATACGACGTACCCAAAACGTTGAAAGGCTTGAAAACGCGGAGCAGTAATATCTGATATCCAACACATAGAATTATGAAATATTCTGATTTTTTCTTCAAATAGTTGTAATCAATTATTTGGAAGTTAGAAAATTCAACTAGAAGCACCGAGAGGGTTTGATTTTACTAGATTATATTACATAACAAAATTGTTAATGCTTACGGCGCAAGTGTTCGATCATTTGTTACTTAATTTACAAAGCAATTTTGCAAATTACTAAAGTAATTCTTCAAGAGTTTCTAGAACTGCGTCTGTGAAAAGTTTTTTTTAACAAATTAAGAATATTTTGAAATTGAAGAATTATTAGATAACTGTAGAAATGCATTTATTGAGATTGCAATTTGACTGTAGTTTGTAGTATACATACGTGAATTGTGAATCAGTGTACTGAATAAACTTCCACAAGGAAGTATTAGGCATTTGTCGATTATATACAAACAGTTAATTCTGCTGTCAAAAATACTCCCCACACGTTTTGTGCATTTACTCTACCTCATAAATAATTAGTCTACAACAGAGTTAGGCAAAATGATTGTCTCAATAAAAATTTCGAACAACGAATAAACATAATTTTTTTATTCCAAGCGGATTTAATTGGTGTATAAAAGATTTGGATTTAACATAAAATATAACTGATTAATTGAGAGGGATACGAATTAATTTTTGTATCTTTAATAACCGTAAAATCACCCACAGAAATAATCGATGGATTATTTTGATCCATTTGATTTAGTATTAATGTATACAATTTATTGATTTTAATTTAATTTACTAACTTACTTCTGTTACGATATTTTAGTTAGGGAATTGAGGAACCTTGTGGTAAAACAGGATGTGTGATGAGGTAGTTGCATTATTTAACATTAACATAATTTTTCATTAAATCCGAAACTCTGCAATATCTCACAAAGCGTTGAATATATGACCAAGTTGGTATGAAATTTGTCCCGCACATAAAGGGACATTGTTCTATGCGAACACACTGGCATGTAAAATTAAAGGAGTATTCAATTTTCACCGGAAAATTGTTGATGATTAAACTGTTATAACTTCGTGACAAAATTCATACGATGAGTGGAGTCTTTGGTTAGATTTTTCAAAAAAATTTGCTATATATGTGACGGTGAAAAAACGAAAATTACAATAAAAATTTTCGATGAAAATTTATCGCTAAATTGTGCACGTCAGTGTAGTTTAGTAGGGCATGTTTCAAAATTAATATATAATTTGTAAAAATAAATTATGAAATATATTCTATATACGCATAGACATTTCACACCGTCATAAAGAATACGTGCTAAATTTTTTAATATTTGTGTAATATTATGTTAAAATATAATTTCAGAAAGGGATGTAAATTTACTAGAAATTTATACTAAAAATAGTTAAATTGATCTTGATATTTCCCTTACAATATTATGCGCAAAAATCTATTTATACCATGCAATATTCCTCTTTGCAACAGATAACTGTTACAGTGTCACCAAATTTAGCATATCTACAGCGTTTACGAGGCATGTCAGGATTTTCAGTCGAATGGAGCACACTGTGCAAAAACATTGAAACAGATCAAGTCAAGTGGTCCTACTTCAAGATGGCGGAAAGAGTGGTGGTTGAAACCTTCGATTTCACGAGTTGTCGATGTGCACACGGTTTTGTTTCCAAGGGCTCTTGTAAAATCAGCTTCGTTACTCGCTGTATTCATCCTGTTTGATTGATTTTGTCGTATCAAATTGAAAACGGAAATTAAACAAAAACAATTCAAGTGCAACATTTCAGAAAGTATTACAAATTTAGCTTTTGCAGTTCTCGCCGCTTTATTTGATGTATCTACAGTTGCTCGAATTAGTATTCGGGCGCTCTAAAATAGACGATAACATTTTTAATATTGTACTATACGATTTGAACTTTTTAGGGAAGCTAGAGCAATTAGTTTACTATAGGATGCGATAAGAATTTTTTGTCAAAAATTGCAATTGATGATCGGAATTGTAGAAACAATACTAAAAGTTGCATTTTACAACTTTTTTATGTATAAAATAACTATTATTATATAATTATGTATAAAATACGTTTTGTAGATCTGTGTCAATTAAACATATTCTGAAAACGTCAAAATCGGTCGACGTTGCAATGAGCTAGAAACGTTTAAAGATGGCGAAAATTATAGATTTTCACGATTTTCGGCCTCCAACTCTAACTGTAATAAATATAAGGTTTCTTACATCTTTCAATGCCTGTTGTTTTTTTCCACATCAACCGAGCTCGAAGAAACTTTCACAGAGCATATAATTGACACAGATCTACGAAACGTATTTTTTGAATTTTCAATAGAGGCCCACATCAAAAAGTTGTAAAATACACCTTTTAGTATTTTTTTTACAATTCCGATCAATTGCAATTTTTGAAAAAATTTCTTTTCACAGTCTGCAGTAAACTAATTGCTCTAGCTACCCAAAAAAGTTCAAATAGTATAGAACAATATTAATTCGTTTCACTGTAGCTACTGTTACGGTCTACACAGTGACACCAAAAAATAATTGATTCTTAAATTTCCGATTTTCGAACAATCGTCAACGTTTAAACTCTTATAATTTCGTAAGAAAGGGTCGTACTAACCCTAACCTGATTTATAGCTTTAACTCTTTGCGAAAGAGGATTCTTTAAAATGTTGAAAATATTTTTGTAACTATATCGAAATAACCCATTTCACGATTGTTGGAGATTGCAAAAATATTTGTGGACATTTATTAGACGTATTTTATAAAAATAATCCTGCAATATTCTTGATAAATCCAGTATTATTATTTTTCAAAAGCAATATAAATTAGTCACGTTTAGTGCTCGGTTGTTTTAGTATTAAATGTTAGGAACGAAGAAAAATATGTACCAATCGCTTATTATTTTAAAAGTTGAATTATTTGTTTGCAGCTTTAGAAATGAACCTGATATCCATACGTCGATCATTTTCTTTTAATATACATTTTGTATGATATAAGTAGTGGGTGGAAAACTGAAGACATGTTTGGAACGCTTATAAACACATTGAAAAAATGTTTTTGTGACTGAATCTACTATACAGATTTGAAGATATTGGAGCTTTTCTTTTACAACAACCTTGTGCTACATTTCTGTTTCGTATAACAGTAAAAAAGATTGTACATCAAGTTTTAGTGGGCGGTTGTAAAGGTAAAGCTTTCTACTCTTTATATCTGCCATAGAATCAGTCATGAAAAAAATTGTCCAACGTTTTTAGTGACGTTTCAGTTTGTACAATTTTCGAGAGAATACATGCCTTTAGCTTTGTACTCGCAATATCGTGCAGGAACATCTTAACACTAAACCTACCGACCATCAAATGTAACTGATGTGTGTAGTATTATAGAAATATCAAGATTAAATTTATTTATATTTTGTGCAATTTTAACTACAATATATACCGGAGTCAAAAAATTAATTCAATAAATTCCCATGAAAACACCTTTACAATTTCAATAATTGTCAAATAAAAAATCTAAAATGAGTCATTTGACACTTCGTGGTAGGTTTAATGTTAAAAGAAAATTAACGGTTGATTCAAGCTTTACAATGAGGCCCCGAGTTAGTGTCATACGATTCTTGTTTACGAAAATATAATAGTTTAACACTCGAATTTATGCTAATAATTATGTAAAGTTTAAATATCCATAATTAGACAGCGGATCTTTATGCGAAATAACAATTTTCAACCTAAATTGTAACAAACTGGAGTGAAATGGAAATTTATTTTCTTCTCTTAATAGATTTAACGAATATTTCCAATATTTTCACTGTTTCAGATTATATTTATTCAGTTTTGTCATAAATGCATGAAATCCGCTGTCTATTAATAATATAACTATTTGTAGATTTAGATGAAAGTTGACTATCTCGCTTCGTTTCTATGTACCATTTCGATAAAGATGAATATCCAATTTTTAACATTTCATTTTCGAAGTACACTTTGAAAGTCCACTTAAGGGTTATATGTATGTCGACAATTTTTCGAAAACCAGAAATTTCGTGTTCAAGTAGTTTTTCCATCTGTTATCGAAGGCAAAATGCTCACAGCTCTAAACGTTAATTTATTATCGTTACCGGACAACGTACAATGTAGAGATATAGCTTATTTGTATTTACATTGTTTCGCCATTGTGTGTCCATGACGTAAGCGATAAACGAAAAGAATAACGCAAATGTGAGAATACTTCAGGCATAACAGTAATAGTTCATTGAATTTACGTCGGTTTGTTTAATCATATTGAAAAAACCGTTCGATGGATAAAAAAGTATTAACTTACTCAGATTTTTATGTAATAATTAATCCAAGTTACAATAGTAGTACACTGATATGAAATTTAGTTTTCGTAGTACTTTCTTGTACACGTAAACGTAATACCAGTTGAAGAACGTAATGATTTACTGTTAAAAAACAATGTATAATAAACAATAACCTTACGATCAAAACAGTATTGGCACAATATTGGTATAATAGCTATAAGATTAATTGTTAATCAACAATTGTGATAACAAGTTCACATAATTATTTACATATACAGTAATGTGTTGTATTGTAGCATTAATTCTGTTGCAACAGTAACACGCGATGCATACTCTATTGTTAACTTTTTCCTAGAATATGTCAGTTAAATTAAAAATGTTTAAGCTACACTCATTTTTTTCATCTACATGGTACAGAACTATAATTTCTGTTTTATCGCATTCTTATACTGAAACGAAGTAACTGTTTCATACATTTTTGTAAACTTTTCCATCTAATATATGAATTAAACTGAAACATTTAAGCTTACATTACATAAAGTTAAAATAATTTCGTAATAAATTTTAATATTAAGGGAGCTTATAATATTACACAGTTAAATATAAACCCTTGATTTCTGTTTCATTGCATTTTTATTTCGAAAAGGATAAATTCTTTCCATCCATTTTCTTTTTCTTTTTAATACAAATACTGTCTATCAAATCGCAGTTAAGACTGAGGTCTTACACCGTAAGATGAAAGAAGTAAATTGAACTTTTTCAGAATTGCGCGTTTTGTTATTCTGCTTTGAAACTGCAAATAATAGGGATGGTAATCCGTGCATTTGCTTGCAAGGTAGTTACAAAATTTTAACATGATACTGGTAATCTGTTTCCATTTGTATTCCAGAAGCTTCGTAAGATATGTATACCTTTCCCATCAATAATAACGGAAATTTTTTTAGACGTATCTCGTGTTCCACATTCATCGGATGGTAAACGGAAATTGAAGCTTGCTGTTGCAATAAAAAGAGTTTCTTATTTGATTGGAAAAATGTCACGAAAACTGCTTGCAGCTGGTCTCAAATGGCCGAGTGATTTTTGAAGCATTATTGTATACTCGCTTAGGCATTGTACACCGAAAATGTTACATTTTTTATAGGTTTGTTAAATAAACTGTCGGACACCATTTATGCGTTTCGATAACCAGTTGACGATTCTAATTTAGTTTGATATGTCATACACGAATCTAGAAATCAAATCTTAAAGGATAATTACATTTTCAAATTTAGAAACATTTCTGTTTTGCAAATATAACGGGACAAATTTTTATAACATTATGAACATTAAAACATGTTTGAACGATGTTTAACAAGAGACGTCTTTAAGCGAACAATGATTTCGTGCATTTTTCAATTTCAGATTTCGTCTTTGATTGACAAAACAAAATTGTTCTTCTTTAAATTGAATTTCTCAAACATGGTGATGTAAAAAACTATTTTGGATTCGTATTTGACCGATAAAAAGAATTGTTTCCTGTTTGTCAAAACGTAAAAAAAGTTAGGATTTCTTCAACAGTGATATTTAAAGATGGAGACCATTTTAATACTACATTCATGGAGCATTAAAAGTGACTTTTTCACATTGCTTTATAAAAATAATAGGAATGTGTCTATCTAAATTGTCCAGCCATTTTTAAAATAATATTCTATATCAGTGCATTTTTACAATGTCGGTGATCGTGAATTAAAAATATTACAACCTGTCATTACGACGAGCACCCGCAAACGTAGTTTTAAATACGCGATAGTCACGCAACATGGTTGCAAAAATAATGTTATGAATAATGGACGTCATAAAAGATAACAAGAAGTTTAAAGTATTAAGTAACAGTTTCTAAAATCGATACCATGATTTATTATATTACTTATAAGTATTATTTTTTAATTATTGCGTGCTGTTGATTTAGTACTTATTTTACGGTGAATCGATATAACTGGTGTATATTTAACCTAACGGATGGGGATCCTATATTTTCACTTTAATTTCACAAGAAGTAGATTAATTAAAATTGACGATACAGAATGTATAATTGGAGAAGACATTACAATAAAAAGTAAAAATAAATTCATATTTTCAAAAATGACGTTTAAACCAAAATAATAACAATTGGTGTGTATTTTATTCCTTATAGATTTTTTGTCAGTTTCATATGAAAATTTTCGTTTCGTAACTCTGATATGTAACAGACTAAAAATTGCATGTTTTTAAAATTAAAGACTTTTTAATTCATCACTCACAATATTGTTAAATTCATAAAATTTTGCTGACATTAAACACGATAATATATTCTATCATTTGTATTTATTAAAGTAAAGAATATGACAAACTTCGATTACATGTGATTAATTCGCGAATTAATTTATTGAAAATCAAAATGGATGTTTAATATTGCTACGATACTTTACGATGTCTTAATAATTACAATGTACATTAACCAATGATTGTAACAATAAATTTTTCCAGATTTTCAAAATTTATTGTTTGAAATGGTAGGCATATGCACTAACATTATAATCACTTAACTTTGCAAATAAAATATTTTACCTGCTGCAACATTTCGTAAAAATGATATTAACAGAAGTATTTTGCGTTGAACATTAACAATATTGCAGCCTGATTTTTAAATATTTTTGTTTCGTTTCGCTAGATTACTTTTGTTAAACGATGAACATTTTGAGTAACTTTGTTTGATATGAATAGTTGTACATCAGAATAAATTTAGTTCGCCAAATATAATTGTTATTTATCCTATGAGTACATATCTTTTTTAATATGCTTTTATATAATTTTATACTTCTTAATCTTAATATATCTTAATTACAATACATCTTAATATAATTTTTAATATATATTTATATTTAATTCATTATTTGCCTAAATATTGCTTCAAATTTACTACGCGCCACTAATCTTTCATAAATTGTATTCTAAAAGTTGATTATTGATTTCGAAATTTCAACTTTTTTGCAAGCAACATACTGCTGAAATCCGTTTTGCGAATTGTATTTGATGTTTGGGATTATTTAAAAATAGTATATGATATATTTAACAAACACATAAAAACGAAAACGATTTGTATATTTTTTACTGTCAATTTGCACGTTTTCTCTTATCAAATTTGAAGAGACAGAACATTAACTGCGATGTTTTGCATCGACTGTACTCCATTTTTAATTTTAAAATTGGGCTATTTATGTATTGGTTCAAATGTAAACAGAATTTTAAATCCTTGTGAATACTTTTAAAGTTGATGATATTGGAAAATATATTTCAGATAAAAGTTCAATCATTTCAAGCACGTTTTATTTACAAGTGAAATCTCAATGGAATTATTGTAAACCTTTTTACCAACGTAGATTGAATTCTACAATGAAATATGTAATAAATTTGATGTGTAATAATCGACATTGCTGTAAAAAATTTTATCAAGTGTTTTAGACTTCGTGTCGACAGCTGAAATTTAAAGCATATTATGAATTAATGATTTTTTTAGCATTAATATTTTTTTATGGGAAATAACAAGCTAAGAATTCTAAGATTAATGAAGCAGAAGATGAATGACTTTATTTAAAAATAGCAAGGTTATTCTTTGTACATATTTTCTCCGCGCATTTGCGTGACAAGAAGATTACATCTTACAGATTAAATTTTGTTTTGCAACATTCTTCAGTGGTATCAACATTTTGGAACATATTCACGAGGGTTGTGGAATTGGAATTTCTGAGCTACCATGCATAATACAATGGTGGACAAAAGCATGTTCAAATAGTAATGCATACGATACCTACCACAATTTTTACAAACTGAAATTTGAAAGCAACAATAAATATTTACATCTTGTAAAATAATGGAAGCATGGAAACTGCGAAAGGGGGCAGAAAATTGATAGCTTATTTTATACAATAAGGACTAATAACATTATTGCAATGCAAAACTTACTTTTGTCCGCTGCACGTGTCGAATAAAATGGATTGTTAATACATTATGTGAAAACAGATGAATAAATAAACGAAGTTTGTTGTCGTATAGTGTGACGATAATGAGACGAATGTTATCAATAGATTACGGAAGTTTATGCAATTTTCAATTTTCGTAGACGAATTTGAAGAAAGTGGAATCAAATTGAATCTTATTTTCCGTGGTAGTAGCCATTTTGGATCTGAAATAAATTGAAATCGTACGAAATTCGGTCATATTTTATATCCTAGCATTTTTTGAAAATTTTCAAAAGCCGTAACTGTATAAAGATCCGTAGTCTAGTTATCAACATTTGAGAAACGATCTAGTGCTAACGTTATTAATACTCATATGCAGAAACTCGAATTTTAAACTTTCTCTTTTGTCCGCTACTGTCAATATTAACCCTTATATCGATGATCGACATTCCCTACGGTAATTCGTCGAATAAATACTCGACGAATAAAATTATTTAAATAGCGAGTCGAATAAAAGATACTTCTTTATTCGAACATTCTAATAACGAATAAAAATTTATTATCTTTTATTCGTTATTCGAAATGTTTATTTAAACTTCGCAAGGTAATGTGGGGTCTCAGAGATCCCAGCTTCAGATTTTTGAATATAATTTTTATATGAATAAAATTGAATCTGTTTGTTTACTTTTTATCCTGTGTTATTCGTTATCCCAGATTTATTGAAAACGAGGCTATTTATGAAATTTGTCGGGGTCTATGAGAGCTCACCTTACTATTTATGTGTTATTGAACCTTACCTTGCGAGCGTTAAATAAAATTGTTGCCCAACTCTCTCTACGGTGTTCAATACGTTTTGAACATTCATATCTAAAACATTCTGCGTCTAACTTTAAATAATCGATCATGAGTTCTGGGTCATTTACGTAAAGCAGAAATCTAAATGTAAACTGTTGGTTTTGGAGTACCTGATCGTTGACATAAGGGTTAATGAGACTCGATAAAATGGAGACTGTGTAAAAAGCAGAAAAAGTTAACGAGTGCAAACTGCATAACGAAAGGTATGCAAACGTTTAAATGAAGAACTGTGTCACGATGTGGATGGATGTTATTTAAACTGATATTGTAAACATATCTATATGGATATATGAACATAAATATGACTATGACTATGAATATGAACACGAATATGAATATGAATATGAATACACCTACACGATACACATATCCACTCATCAACACCGAGGCTACAAACACACACACTCAGATATTTTATATGTATATATATTTTTCAGATTTAGAAAGACCCATCCTGGTGCTGTAGTACACTTGAGTGATAATCCTTTAGATTTGAGCAAGGTACGCGTGTTTTTGAGTACATTTTATTTTGCATTATTACTCCATCCTTACCATGACGTCATACTTAACATTCTCAAAAGTGAAACCGACTCGATTCAAACGAAATCATGAATTATCTCGGATAATTTTAATTAACGTTCATTCTTAATGTGTTCTTCTACATCTTTCGGAACGTGTTTTGTATATCATTATACATGTATATTGTATTATTGTGTCGAGAATCAGAAGCGTGTGCTTGCATGTTGTGTGTGTGCATGCGTGCATGCTATTTATTGTCGTATCAAATAACTTAATAGAGTTACTTTTTCTTAATAGAATCGCATTACATATTCAATTATACTTACCAACGCATCTCGTACATAGAATCGATCAATTGAAATTTTCTATCACACGCTCTAGAAAAGTGGTTCAATATTTTCTGGATCGTTTCAAGTAATTCGATCATCGACGAGTTGGATATCAAAATTATTGATGAATTTACAGTTAAAATTTTATTGCAAAAGACATTTGGTAAATGTATGACAATTGGCCAATAATCAATGTTTTTTTCCCCGTCTTTTTATTATTTTAAATCTATGGTTGGCATTTATTTTTTTCGTCGTTGTCTAGTAGTCAAGATTTAATTAATTCTTGTGATATTATAAATAACGTTGCTTAGATAGCGTTTTCATTTGTATAAGACGTCTGTATGTTTAATAACGTTCTCCTCCTTTTCCTATACGTTTCCCTTACGTTTATATCAGTTTAGTACACATAGTAATTGATAATCACAGAAGCTAGTTTGAGTTACACGAAAATTGATCTCGTAACCATAATCACTCCATCCCCTTCTATGTTCTACAAATATGTAATTCTATTAATATCGATTACCAAACTGCAGATCTTTGTGCAAGTTACCATTCTCATAGATTATTCGATAACATCAAATTTCTTATTTTAAACAGAAGGCAAAAGTATATCCTCAAGCCTTCTTAACCCCTAACTGGTATATACTAGGATCTCTCGTGATCCCAACGAAATTTCTGTACAGTAACTTTCTGTACAGAAAATATCAACATTTTTGTAACTTCTTTAGAACATTTGGATCATTTAGTCTTAAATGATATACATAAAAGTATTTGAAAAAAATTTCTACAAAATTTTAGATAGCTCCAGGGATGATACTTTATAATATGACGAAACACTATACCACTTAAGGGCTAATAAAGTTCTCTTTTAATTTAGTAATTTGCAAATGCTGTAGAAGCATGAAGATCTGCCATCCGCAAATTAATAATAATAATTTACGTTTAACCTCGACCTTGAAAAGTTCCGAGAAAAAAATATTCTTTGACATACTCGCTCTTTGATACCATTCAAGTTGCATATGAAACATTTCTGTGTCATCGCAAATGAGAAGATATTAGGTGACTTATTTTCGCTATGACGTTCTGTAAAGTTGCACAAGGAAAATACAGTTCTGAAACGAAATACAATGTGAATAGAAGTGTTATTCATTTTTGGATAATGAAGGAATTCCAGAACCTTTCTGAATTTACTGACCCTGAAACGACTAAAAGGGTGCTACTTGTTTGCACCAGAATATTTATTATTTATTGTTGCTTGGGTCTCTAAAATTGGTGTCGAAGAAATTTAATAAAACTGGTAAAAAACTGATTATTAATAATTTAGATTAGTCTTTTAAGGGTCGAGTATTAGAAAATTGTTTCGTAACAGAATGGAGGTTGGTTGAAAATGGTAATTTCTGGCACCGTTTGCTAATTATAAATTGACGACGGATAATTAAAAGCACCTTTAAAAGAATAGGAAGTGTTATAAGCGTTTCTTTGAAATTTGACGAGAAAGTTACAAGAAAATATGAAAAATTCATGAAAGGCACGTATCCTGCCTATCTAAATATTTACTTTGAATACGAATCCAACACTGAAATAACAGCAGGAAAATCTGCAGGTAAACAAGTCGACGATTGGAATAACGTACAACTGGAATACTGTAAAACAATACATAATAACAATGAAATAAAATTGTTTAGAGAAAATTACGTTGAACAATATTATCAGCTTGAATACATGCACACGTAGGAACGTTTTTATTGGAACATGATTTAATTTTTCAGAGGTGTTAATGTTAACAAATATAAGAGGTTTCATTGAATTTTTCAATACTACGTAACGACTGCGGATCTTTATGCAAAATAAAAATTGTTTGGAACAATTGCAAGAAAAACGCAGAGGGCAGATAAAAATTTAAATTTTCTTCTTTAATCATCTTAATAAATTGAGAAAAATATATCGATGTTCTTAGACGGTTTTAATTTATTTACTGTTTCAAATTGCATCCATTCGTTTTTACCGTAAATGCATCAAATCCGCTGTCTAGTAATGGCGAATATATTGAATCGCGTTAGCACCTCGATATTACACAGTCCATGTTAATGAAAATAGGAATATGAATTTCCAATTGTTGTGCAGCCTCATATTCTACTAATTGTCAAAGATATCAGAACAAAATTACAGTCTCATTTAAATTATTTAATGTATTTGATGTGTGTACGATTGTCAAAGATATCAGAACAAAATTACAGTCTCATTTAAATTATTTAATGTATTTGGTGTGTGTACGATTGTCAAAGATATCAGAACAAAATTACAGTCTCATTTAAATTATTTAATGTATTTGGTATATACATATATGATTGTCAAAGATATCACAGAACAATGTTACATTCTCATTCAAATTGTTTAATGTATTTGGTGTATGTATTAACAATTGCAATGTATGCTTGCATATAAAGGTACAATCGAATTAGAATATATTTGCATTATGGTATTCCAATTTTGCTCGATTCTGATTGTTGGTTCATTTAGCTGTAAATTTTCTTATTACTTTGACAATATTTCTGAAGGAGGCAAAAATGATAATTTGATTTTTAGGTAAGTTCTGTCGCTATCGCTGTTCTATATTTTCATTCATTCAACTTTTCATTAATATTTCGGACGACTGCTCATTGTATAAAATATAAAAGGTGCTTTTAAATGTCCGAACTTCTCATTTCCACGAACGGTGAGAAATTACCATTTTTGACTATCTTCCTTTATGATAACTTTTTGTGATAGCTCGTTACACCGTAAACTGGCCACATTCATAAATCACTTAATCTGACATTCAAGTAGCAAAAATCAAAAGAAGAATGGACTGGAATTTCCAATTAACTGTGAATGTTGAATCTCCACGTGTCAGTGTCATGTGTATCGACAGGAAAATGTGCACGTTTCTATTATATCGTCTAGATGTCTTCAGTTTATTGGAAACTCATCATCAGCCGCTCATGTTGCAATTGTTGACGCAGTTCGTACAGGGTGTCCCAAAAATGTTGTATTTCCACGAAAGGGATGATTCCTCAGCTCATTCGAAGTAATTCTTTTCTTTGCGAAAATATTCTCCGCGGCTTTGTTAAGGAGTTATAAACGAAAATAAGCGAACGGATTGAGCAACGTTGTCATTGGCCGAGCCGGATTCCGTCTGCTATAGCCGCGCTCTGATTGGTCCACGTTTCTCGTTAATAACTTAACAAGATAGCTTAACAAAGCTGCGGAGAACATTTTCGCAAAGGAAGAAGTTGCTTGAAATGATCCAAGGAATCAACAGTTTCAAGGAAGTATAATATCTTTTGGACACCCTGTATATAATTATCGATCGTCACACTTAAAATAAATCTCGTTTAAAGTTTTAAGGATCATTCTGCACTACATTCTCATCACCGTTCTCATTCTGTATACGTAACTTATATTATCATTTTTACGATAAACGATGCGATTACTGTATTACGACCATTACTTTTTATTGCAGACCTTCGTGTTCAACATTTTTTCTTTAAATCTAGTCGTGTAGGAGAGAAACGTTTTATCGATCGGAGATACGTGTCGCGTTCACGCTTTGCAATTCTGCTTACAGATGCTGATAGGATACGAATCGGGACAAATAGTTTTGTGGGATTTGAAAATGAAGAACGCAGAGTACAGATGCCTATGCGATGTACCGTTGAGATCGATAACGTGGCATCACGAGGGTAAACAGTTTATGTGTAGTCACACCGACGGTTCTCTGTCAACATGGACGGTGCGCCAAGTGAAACCAACAAATGTCACGCACCCTCACGGTAAAACACTATTTTTTCAAATGTGCGAGCAACCCCCGCGTACCACCGTACTTTCTTTCTCGAATTTAACCTTTAACACTAGATTTACCGGCAATTAAAAGGGGCCCCATTAAAATCACCGGAACAGGTTTCGTCGTCACAGTTTTCACCGACAATGTTTCACCGACTCCAGATTTGACCGACGATAACTTCGACCGACAACCGACTTTAGTCCACGACAGTAATATTCGATATTAACATCGTTTAGCAACAACGTTAGCCGACTATATCTAATTCTTCTTATAGTGTAATAATTATATTTTTATACAAAAGTAAAAGTAAAAGTGTAGAATAGTTAAAGGAAAAAAATGTCAGCACCAGTTTTAGAAACGATATTACTATCGGATAATACTTTCGTCAACTAAAATTGTTGTCGGTTAAATTCGTCGACGGTCAAAGTCGTTATCGGCCGAAGTTATTGTCGGTCATATCCGGAGTCGGTGAAATATTGTCCGTGAAAACTGTGTCGATGAAACCTGTGTCGGTGATTTCCATGGGACCCATTAAAAGATACCTATTTCTACCGATATCAGTCGAAATGACTGGTCTTTAGAAAAAAATGCTTATAAGTTTATATACAGGGTGAGTCACCTAACGATATCACCTCAAATATCTTTGTTGTTTTCAAAGATACATTAAATGTCTTGCGGATAAAGTTGAATGGTAAAATGAGACACATACGACACCGAAAAATTTTTGGTTTTATGTCTTTTTTTAGAGACATCACGGTCACCTTAATTTATTAAAATGGAACCACCCTTTTTTAAACATCGACAATTGTAGTCCCTTTCAATACGAATTCAGTAACTATAATTACTCAAGATCATTCAAGGTGATGGACAGAAAAAACGTGTAAAACTAAAATATGGAAGCAGAATACCTGTAATTCATAAATGTTCGAAATGATGGCCGTCTGAGGGAATGTTGAACTCTGACAAGTACATCCGAGGTGATATTTTCTCTAAAAAGATGACATAAAAACAACAATTTTTTGGTATCGCGTGAGCCCAATTCTACCATTGAACTTTGTCCTCAAGCTATTTAATATATCTTTGAAAACAACAAAGTTGAATGGTAAAATGGAGCTCGCACGATACAAAAAAATTGTTGTTTTTATTTAACTTTCTTTTTAGAGCTATCAAGGTCACCTTAAAGTTTTAAAATGGAACCACCCTTTTTTGAACATCTATAATGATAGTCCCTTTCATTACGAATTCAGTGACTATAATTGTTCAGTCATTCAAGGTCACGGACAGAAAAAAGGTATAAAACTAAAATATGGAAACAGAATACCTGTAATTTATAAATGTTCGAAATGATGGCCGTCTGAGGGAATGTTGAACTCTGACAAGTACATCCGAGGTGATATTTTCTCGAAAAAGATGACATAAAGACAACAATTTTTTGGTATCGTGTGAGCCCAATTTTACCATTGAACTTTGTCCTCGAGCCATTTAATATATCTTTGAAAACAACAAAGTTGAATGGTAAAATGGAGCTCGCACGATACAAAAAAATTGTTGGTTTTTTGTAACTTTCTTTTTAGAGTTATCAAGGTCACCTTAATTTTTTAAAATGTAACCACCCTTTTTTGAACATCTACAATGATAGTCCCTTTCATTACGTATTCAGTGACTATAATTGTTCAGTTATTCAAGGTCGCGGACAGAAAAAAGGTATAAAACTAAAATATGGAAGCAGAATACCTGTATTTCATACATGTTCGAAATGATGGCCGTCTACGTCGATAGATGCCTGTAAACGGGCTCTGAGGGAATGTTGAACTCTGACAAGTACATCCGAGGTGTTATTTGCACATGCTGTGATGATACGCTGACGCATATCTTCAACTGTTGTTTTAGTATTCTTGTACACAGTCTCTTTTAGCAGACCCCACAAAAAGAAATCCAGTGTAATTTAAATCTGGCGAACGTGCTAGCCATGAAACAGTTCCACCTCGTCCAATCCATCGGTTTGGAAACCTAGAATCCAACATTTCTCTTGCCACTCGTAGATAATGAGCAGATCAGCCGTCATTCATGTTGGTACCACATATCACAGCGGTATTACAAAGGGACATATTTATCAAAATCGGCAGATCTTCTTGCAAACATTGAGCAGATTTTTGTCGTCCCGTCATTGTTCCGGTAATGAAGTATGGTCCGATTACTTTTTCATTCAAAATACCATACTATTCGCTCCATTGTCTGGTGGTCAATCTCTCGAAGCCAATGTGGATTATCAACGGACCAACAATGAGCATTCCGTGGATTAATTGAAGCATGATTAGTGAATGTTGATTCGTTCGTAAATAATTCATTAGAAAAAAAAATGAACGATTCTGATGCAGTTCCCATTGACAAAAATTAACTCGATTTTGAAAATCGCTTCCGTGTAATTCCTGATGTAGCGATATGTGAAACGGATGAAATTTATGTAGAGCCAGAACTCGTATCAGGCTACTTTGACTCATGCTTGCTTCTCGGGAAATTTCTCTCGTACTCACATGTGGATTGACAGCTATAGCTGATAAAATATTAATTTCATTGTCTTCGGTAGTCATGGGATTCTTTCCTTTACGCTTTCTTACATATACACTTCAAGTATTTCTAAATAACTTGTAGATATTAGTAACAGTCAGTCTGAAAGAAGTGCTTCGTTCAGGGTACCTTTCTTCATGAAGCAATTGGGTCTGCAATGCATTTTGTCTACATTCACAGTAAACCGTTGTCATGTCACACCTTTCAATCATTGAATAAGACATAGCGGAATCGCGTTTGGAAACATACTGTCAGTAAATAAATCGCAGCATAATCGGCTAGAGGATATTTAAAAACATTCCATAGCATTGAAGGACCTTATCATGTTGTTTACTATAAGTCTCACTGGTGATAAACGTATTCTGCTTCCATGTTTTAGCTCTATACGTTTTTTCTGTCCGTGACCTTGAATAATCTTGAGTAATTATAGTCACTGAATTCGTAATGAAAGGGACTATCATTTTAGATCTTTAAAAAAGGGTGGTTCCATTTAAAAAATTGAAGATGACATTGATATCTTCAAAAAAATTACATAAAAACAAAAATTTTTTGGTATCGTATGTATCCCATTTTGCCATTCAACTTTGTCCTCAAGACATTTAATGTATCTTTGAAAACAACAAAGATATTTCAGGTGATAACGTTAGGTGACTTATCCTGTATACAGGGTGATCCCCACGCAACTTGTTCACCCTCAATAACTTCCAAAGTATGCATTGTATGAAAAAAAGTTTTCTTGAAAAGTTGTATGGTTTGTAGGGATACATTATGTAATTCATATACTTTTTTTATAAATGGAGACGTTTTGGAGATTAGAAGGTCAACTTCGTTTTTTAAATGGAATGCTATATTTTTTATGCCAAAATATCGAAGAGTGTTAAATTTTGAGTAAATTGAATAAAAGTTCCAGGTGGACAGTGACAGTCATTCTGTTTTGAAAAAGTTTAAATACTTTCAAACAAATTTACCGTTTAATATTACATAGGTTTAAGATTCAAACCGTGAATCATTATGTAATATGTGAGATATATGTAATATGAGATGGAATATGTTGGGGATTCCACGTTCACAAGGAACATCAACGAATCAGTAGTACTGACTCAGTCAACTCTGTGATGAGCTCAGAGTTACATGTACAAGTTGCCAACATAATGGGGCGAAAAGTAAATATCTTTGTGATTTTAAATTCTAAAACTAGATGCTGAACACTGAACGTATACTGTTATACATATGTATATAAGAGTACGTACGTTAAAATTGAACTTTTATAACAGAACACACAAATACTAAGTTAACTTAAAACAGGAAAGAAATAATTTAGAAGTTTAAAGTCTACAAAATAAATTATATTTACAAAAGTTTACAATTTCATTCAAGCCCAGCTTAAATGGACTTCAAAATGTACTTTAACAGTGCAATGTTCCAATTAAATTATACATATGCAATCTCCATCTCCATCGAAGTGGTAAATAGAAATCTAGTGAGATATTAGGTTGTGTTAGGTCGTTGAATATGAAATGTCCAATTTCAAAATGCAAATGTTACTCAGTATTTTAATCATGCAATACTATTATAATTTTCGGGTTTATTATATGTATATCATTTGAAGGTACAGCGGTAATTTTTTAAGTTCCAACTTCAGTTTTTCTAGCGAATCACAGGAATATTAAGAAACTTTTAAAAGGACGATAACTTTTTTAATATTGGATCATAATTTCAATCTAATTAACTTATTACTTTCTTATTACTTTCAGTATAATTAAATTTTTAGTATAGGTCCACGTAAAAAAATGGTGAAATACAACTTTTAGTATTTTCTCTGTAATTCCGACCAATTGCAATTTTTTTCAACATTTTCTTTACGATTTTGACATTAATATTTTTACGAGCATTATTTTTACGATTGTGACACTAAATATTTTTCGTACAGTATAACACAACATATACATACCTTTTTGATTATAAGATTTTCGTAATTTATACATTACTTTTAATCATGAACGTTTCCAGACCGACATAATATTTCCGCGTGTATTAAGGTACTAAGAAAACTAAATTGTATTCATATTAATATGCAACCTCCGCAACGTGCATACTAATATTTTGTAAAAACACCCACAATTGTTCAGTCGTAATACACGTTAATGACGAACAACAGAGGCTAATCTTTTTCTTCTTCATTACTTCTGAGCCCCGGGTTAAAAGGGATCGTTTTCTTTGTTTCGAAATGTTCATCTTGAGCTTCTCTCAGCAAGACTTTTGTTTCCGTGTTTTTCGCTTCATTCACGAGCTATTTTTGCTTGTCCACGTTCTCTTGCGAGATCTTTAGAAATTCCCCAATTTTGCGAAGTTGTCCCTTGAACTTCGTTTCTCTTTCAGTGAAAATGTCATGTTACACGGAAGGTCTTTCGATTCTACAATCGTGTTGTAAGATTGTCGTGTTATAGGGAGGTTGCTTGTATATTTACGATAATGTTCGATGATGTCGAATGTATTATTCAAACTGGCGCTTATCATTGTCATTGTACACGCAATGATAATTGCTGTGTACTTTCTGTTAGATCTCTTTTTAGCAGATTTAAATTAATATATTTTAAGTTTGTCGTCACTAGACTGCGGATCTTTATGCATTTAAGACTTATGAAAATGTTCGAAATATGCTAGAATATAAAAGCTGTTAGAATTTAGTATAATTTTTATTTATTTTGGATCAGCAAAGTCTGTTACCACTAAAAATAGGATTTTATTTGATTCCACTTCCTTCAAATTTGTCTATAAAAATTGAAAATTGTATGAACATCTGCAGGTCTAGCCGTTACCAGTATTTTTGCACAATCGAACTCAGCTTGTAAAACATTTACTTATTGAAATATATATAAAATGTGCAATATTGCATTATGCTATTTAAATTTCAATATTTTAATACAAACACTAGATGTTGTAATTGTAACGATGAGCATGATCGTAAACATATGTTTTTTAGCGAAAACTACTAAGGATGGCGAACCAGAACCGTGCAAGTCAATTCAAAAAGTCGAGTGGAAGCTTTCCAGATCGGGGTAAGTTATTATCTTCTTTATTATGTGTTATTTCCAGCAACTTCGGGAATATCGATTTTCAAAATTGGAAGAAAGTCTACTTTTTTTAAAGGATTTACCAAACGGATGGCTTATGAGTCGCGAGAACATGAGTATTTAAAATTTAAATAAAAAATGACCAGAAACAGAGAATAAAATGACAGTTGGTTAATGTTTTAGAAATTACAATGATTAGGTCTACACCACTCTGCTCTCAAAATGGGAAATAAACTAATACAAACATATTATTCTATTGTGTTACAAATAGACAGCGGATTGTATGCATTTATGACAAAAATGAGGCGGTGTAATTTAAAACAGTGGAAACATTAGAAGACTTTAAAAATACTGTTATATTATTTTTAACCTATTAAATAACCTATTAAATATAACCTATTAAATATAAAATCTTTATTTTGCATAAAGAATTAAAACTTGCGTTGGATCTGACTTACAACATTTTTACAACATTTTTACAACATTTTTTTACACTTTCTACATTTTTATTTGGACTTGTAACGAAAATTTGAAAAATTTGTGTCGTAGTTTCATATAAATTATGTATGTGTATGCATGCTAAAATTTCATCGAAATGGGTTGATTGGTTTACGAGTTATAAAGTATTATAAATTGTTAAAATCGATGAATAATGGAATAGAAGAGCAATAAAATTTTCACAATTTTTGATCGTTTATAATTCATAAACCAATATCGATGGAATTTTCAATGTGTATACAAGTTATATTTGTCAAAAGAAACTTTCAATAGTTTTTCGCAAGTTTAAGTGTGATTAAGATTCACAGTGTGTTCCATGAATTATAATTATGCGACAGACTGTGTCCGCAGGAAGTAGAATTGGTTGGTCATGGTCAGACGTGTCAGACGAATCTTCTCTACTAGCACGCGTATTCGCTGCGTGATCAGACTCGTTTGCATGTGCGTGATTCATCACACAATTACGAAGAAATCTAAAATAATAATTGATTCCTTTTTCTTTGAGTACAGTGTGGAAATAGATAAATCATAGTTACCGTAATTCAAAATCAAAGTTTTTTTTACCACGAAAGTATCTGAACGGACTTTAAAACAGTATAATTTTTTTAGAATTGTACCAAACGACCTGACGTTTTGTAAGCAATTAGAAGCATTGGTTTACTAAATGTTCTGCAAAAAAGATTTTGCAAAAATTACAATTTACAAGGTTGCATGCAGAAATAAAAAAAGCATTTTTTAAAACTTTTTTATTTGGGCCGTTAATGAAAATTTAAAATATATGTTTTCTAAATCTATGTTAGTTATACACATGCTGAAAATTTCATAAAAATCGATTAACATACCCAAGAGCTAGAACTGGTTAAATGCGGTGAAAATCATATTTTTTCGTCGACTTTTGGTCAGTTTCTGCTTAAAATCTACAGATTCTTACATCTTTCAATGCGTGTCGTTTTTTTATAACTAACATACATCTACAAAACGCATATTTTAAATTTCCATTACAGGCTCTAATAAAAAAATTATAAATGATGCCTCTTTTACTTTCTCATGTAATTCTTAGCAATTGCAATTTTTACAAAACCATTTTTGCATGTCATTTGGTAAATCAATTCTTCCAATTGCTAAAAAAAAGTCAGGTTGTTTGGTCGGATCATAAAAAGGTTATACTGTTTTAAAGAGCGTTCGAATACTTTCGTGGTTCACTGTATATAGTTTTAAAATGTTTATCAGATGATTGCATAAGTTCGTGTCCGATTTTCATAAATGTCGCAAACTATACTGCATGCCGGAGTGTAAAAAAAGAATTATATAGTCACTATTCTCTTCTAATTGTAGAATTACATTAATAAAGCTGTATTCTTTAAAAAAAAAACCATTGAATTTTATTTTCATGTCGGGCACGAACTTATGCAATCATCTAATAGATATGAAATTGTGTGTCTTTCGTTAGTCATATTTATTGTTACCACAGCACAAACTACACTGTTTACTAGAATAGCTTGGATTAGTAAACACAAACTCTGAAATCGTATCGAGCAAATATTATCGATCTGTTTTCACAGTATTAACAAAAACCAATCGGTTGTTATTCGACGTTTTGAATATTACTTTGAAGTGAAGCATTCGCGAGCTTATGTTCTTCTTAATCGTTAAGTACTATAGACGTGTATATTAATTAATTGCAGTAGGATTACTTGTACAATCCTTTAAATAAGCCGTGAAACTGCGTCTAATTTTCATTACTCTATTCTAGTTTTGATAATAGTTAACATTAACCTGCGGATTTGATGCATTTAGGACAACAATGAATAAGTGAAAATTAAAACAACAGAAAGATTAAAGAATTCGATAATATCGATATATTAAAATTATTAATGGAAGAAAGAAATTTTTATTTGACTCCTATATTTTATATTATTTCCAAAATGTTTGTTTTTCATAAAGATCCGTTGTGTAATTATCACGAAATGTGGATTTCTAAGCATTATTGCCAGCATTCAGTTATGGTGTAGAGCACAATTGAATGTAATCTTTATTCGATACTGGCGTGTACGTAATGGCACAATAAGTATTAGTGGACTTTGTGAGACCTTCTACATATAGTAGTTGTGTAAGTTTCATTGTCTATAGTACTTAGGGGTTGTCTGTACTCGTGGAACATACTGACATCGTTTGGTAGGTTAAATCTGGGACAATCTGTACATTACTGAAGTTATCATTGTGTAAAACATGCATCGATTTCGAAAAATGTTGCTTGTTTTTACGAGCATATGAGTTTTGCTTAATGTTGTAATCTTTTTCTCTTCAGGGAAGCATACGTTATATTCTCCGGTGGTTTGGCATACGATACAACTGGGCGAACCCCGAGCATAACTGTTATACATGGGAAAACTACTACCGTATTAGAAATGGAGCATAATGTGATAGACTTCATAACACTGTGCGAAAATCCATGGACCAGTGGTATATATAAATTTATTTTCAAGTTCATCCATTGACTCCTTATAATTTACTCACATACATTGATATTTAATTATATATACGTAATAGAAGTCACTATTAATAGTCAATTATAAAGAGCCAATTTATTTGCCTGAACATCCATGGTAAATCCAAACATGATTCAAAAAGAGGCAGTCGTTAAATTAAGTAGCAGCTGTTTTATTCTTGAAGTGTAGGTCTATTGTATGTATGTATGCATATTACATATATTAATCACATACTGTGAAGTAGAAATGTCAGTCAAATCTGCTTGTGAAGTTATTTGACAATGTTATTAATGATTATACACAAAATTACCACCACACTGTGGATGTTCGTGTGAATTATATAGATAAGCTTAACTGAAAATTTACTTCGTCCGTTGTAGTACTTACTCAGTTAGTAAATAAATAGTTAAGACAACAAATATTACCAATAACGTGGCTATTATCATTCCACAAATATACAGTCAGTCAAGAAAATTTCCGTATACATTTTAAAATGATACTGCATTGGAATATTTTTTCAAATGAGTTCACACGATTTACGGTTCCTTGAGATATTACGCAGATTAGTTTACTAACTGGCGTACAAAAATAACTTTGGAAGAAAATACTAAAAGTTATCTTCTACAACTTTTTCATGTGGATCTATACATTGAAATTTAAAAGAATACGGTTTGTAGATTATAAAGATGTAGATTATATTTGTCAATTATTTTGTAGATTAAATAATGTGTTTATCTCATTGCAACTTTAATGGATTTTGATAAAATTTTGAGGATGTATATAATCAACACAGATCTACAAACCGTATTTTTTAAATTTTCATTACAGTCTCGGTTAAAATAGCTGTAAATCAATATTTACTATTTTAAACTAGTTCTTTTTAATTCTTGAACAACTCAAGTCATGTGGTTCACTTTTAAGAAAGTTACATAATTTTGAAGGGTGTATGGAGACTTTCTTGACAGACTGTATCTGTTTTGAATTTGTATAAGAATTTATTGTGAAGCTTCAGCAAACGACAAGTTGAATAATTAATAATATCTTTGATCGCATCGAATTTTCATAGGATATCTGAATCGTAATAAATATTTCTGTTTTTTTTTCCACAGATTATCAGGAACCATATGCTGTGGTGGTTCTACTACATAATGATTTGGTTGTGATAGATTTATTAACTCCCGGATTTCCGTGTTTCGAAAATCCATACCCAATGGACATACACGAGTCACCGGTGACGTGTTGTGCATACTTCGCAGACTGTCTATCAGATTTAGTACCTGCCTTTTATTCAGTTGGATCTAAGTCACAGAAAAAGACAGGGTTTAGTGAAAAGGATTGGCCGATATCAGGCGGAGAATGGAGTTCAAGCTCAAGTAGTTATAACGAAATTATTGTCACGGGGTAAGTAATAATAGTTTTAGTCAGATATAGATAAGGTAATGTGGGGTAAGTGCTGGCTGGTTTTTGTAAAGTTGGATTTTAAACTTATGTACTTTCAGTCTGGTATGTAAATACTTCACGCTGTCGGTATAAAACGCTTTGCACAGTTATTACTGGTGAATGAATATTACGTAGGATTCTAATTTTTCTCGAAAATTTTCATTTTGATAGGAATACAAAATTTTGTACAAGATTTCAATTACTCTGCACTTTTCCCCGAAAATGGGGCAAAAGCGTAACTTAGAATTAAAAATGCTTTCAAACCTTGTTTCATGTGCAACGAGGCAATAGCAGAATTATTAACAAGCCTGCTATAGAATGCTTTGTTGCATTTTATTGCATTAAATTAGGAAAACACCTTTATTCTTAGGCGACATCTATGTCGAATAGTTCATATTAACTTATAGTACATTAATAAATACAAGCTAGAGAAATTTCGCTCATATTATAATAAAAATAACCAGTATATGCGCTTGCATCGTTTACGAACTTACCCCACACCACCTTATAAAGAATTTAAAAAAAAAATTAGTATATAATCGGACTTATACCATTTTCAAAAACAATATATATCATATGTCCTTAAAAAAATGAACGGGACTGGTACCGCTGATAACAAAGCTTTCGATCATGCTTTGACTCCGATCTAGCATGTGAGCGTGTGAGCGTGTCTATATGTCATTTCGTTCTCAGAGAGATTTGCTTCAATGACCTCATAAATTTGTACGCACAATGTCACGAAAACCATTGAACCACAAATGTATATTTTACAAGTCGTTGAATTATTCGTCCTTAGTGATACCATCAAATAATCTTAATGGATGTTTGACCTCTTCAATTGTCAAACGATTAATCTCAAATGAAATTCGTTTGTGCCGAAAAGATTGCTCCTGGTACTATTCAATTTCCATTTGAAAACGTTTTCGTATATTATTTCTCTTGTACATATATTTACAACTAACATAGACATGCTGTTTATCGATGACAGGTATGGGTCCCATAACTGTTATAATATTCTAATTTCGACATAACTATATAGTCATTGAATCAAGTATACATTATTAGGTTGGTGCAAAAATAATTGTGGTTTGAAACAGCATTTGTACAATAAAGGTATAAAGATGTTTATCTATTCTGTTTGCACAAAAATCTTCATTTTTAAATAAACCTTAGTTACAATCTTCTTGTATAAGAACCTGTCAAAGTGCTTCGATTAATGTTGGTGCCATTTTATTTATGTTACTTTCAAATGGACATTATTAGACAGCCGATCTTTATGCAAAATAAAAATTTTCTTCCCGAATTGCAACAATCCAGAGTGAAACAGAAATTTACTTTTTCTCATAACATATTTAATAGGTTGAAAATAATATAACGGTATATTTAAATTCTTCTAATTTGTTCACAATTCTAAATTACACCTACTCGTTTTTGTTATAAATGCATAAAATCTGCTGTCTAGACATTATAAAACCATGGAAGCAATGGCCATTTGCACAAATTAATAATTGATAGAGTGAACTGTATATTCTTCTATGATACAAGCATACTCAAATAACCATTTATCTCAAAATACATGCTAAAGGTTGAAGCGACGAAAACAGCAATCATGTTTGCGCCGATCTAATACACCTCGTAAACCTCGAGACGTCTGGTTCGATCTGTTCAAAATTATGAGGCTTGAAACCGTTTTTTATGAGTGTACCATATTCTTTTATTTTTATTGCCGTCTCACGTTGAGCTATAAAATCTACCTTACCTCGCTTCTGCCACGATTTATAACCCACATTTCAGCAAAAGTGATCGTAAACAATAGATATACATAGATATACGTATGTACATAGATCCAGACAGAAAGTATTAATCTAGATCGTGAACGCTGCGAAAATCGTCATGACTGGGAAAATATATTCAAAAAATGAAAATTATATACTTACTAAAAAAATAAAATACCACAGAACAAGATAATAAACGATAATTGAAAGAAATGTTAACACTATTCATTGGAATGTAAAAATTAAAACAAAAATGTCTATGGCACGTGAAATTATTGGAATATTTTCAGTATTTTAAATTTTAAATAAAGATTGCTGTAGAAAAAAATATATATTCTCGAATTCTTACATGTTGGGAGTGATCGTATATAGTTTTGAATCGGTGTATAGTTGTCTTATACTTTATGTACATTATAAAGAAATAAACATATTTACTTTTATAGGATTGTTAAGTTCGATTTTCGTATATCCGTTATTTCTAGTCCTGTCTTGGTAAATATTTTTAATCAAGTATACATATATGTATACATGTGTATATGTACACTTTTTGGGCTCCAGAAAACTTTCCTAATAATTAATACGTAGAATTCTGCAGGGTGCTGAGAATTATAAAATTTTAATACTAACGTGCATACACTTTTTGGGCTCCAGAAAACTTTCCTAATAATTAATACGTAGAATTCTGCAGAGTGCTGAGAATTATAAAATTTTAATACTAACGTGCATACACTTTTTGGGCTGCAGAAAACTTTGCTAATGATAATTAATATGTAGAATTCTGTAGGGTACTGAGAATTATAAAATTTTAATCTATTGTTGCTTTTAAGATATTTAGGAATATGTGAGGATTAATTTTAACATTTAAGGGTTGTGTTACCGTCCAGTTTATATCAGATGTATTAGTAATGTATATTAGTTCCCTGCGTTCTATGTACGTTCTGTTTTATTATGTTCTGTGGCATTATACATATGTCACATCATATTGTTATACATGTGTTCCGCTGTATCTGCGTGACGTTATAAACCGTGGGCGCGGGTGAGTTCAGAGAGATAGAGGGAGGGAGAGAGGGTGAGAGGGAGGAGGTTTGCTGATTGACGCTAGATTTTACCGCGCAGCCATGTGGGGGACTGTTGTAAAGAAAGAATAGAAGGATTAAACAAGGCATAACAATACGAACGTTTTAATTGCAGACACGCTGATGGGAGTATAAAATTTTGGGACGCATCTGCGGGCAGTTTACAAGTTCTTTACAAACTAAAGACAGCCAAACTTTTTGAGAAAGGTAGAACGCGTAGTATAGACTCGGAAGAAGACCCGTTGGCGATACAGCTCATCTTCCTCTGTCCTGAGAGTCGGAAATTAGCGATCGCAGGAAGCGGGAAACACGTTGTTTTGTTTAAATTCAAAAAAGTAGAGAGTATGTCTGAAGTAGTGGTAAGTAATTTGCTTTCCTCTCTATGTATTCTGAACAATTGTCATAATTGTTAATGATATTCTCATTCAGAAAGTATATCATAATTTACAATGTATTCTGTGCAATGTAACGATACTTTAAATGATTGTCGTATAAATATTGTTGAACAAATAATTCTATTGTAGATGCAGTAAGCTTCGTGCAGAGTAGGATCCTCAGGCAGTAACTTAAAAAAAAAACATTGGAGTTAGCGTTTTAGCTTCTGGTGTTTGTCCTACGATTAACTTTTATTTTCACGAAACTAGAATTAATCCATTTTTGTGGTGAAAATTTCTCGTAGACACTTCAATTTTTTCGCATTAGAGATAATAAGTGGTCATAGTATGACACTTTCTTACTTTAACTCTCATCGTCACAAGTGAAGATTGTGAGATTGCAGTCATTATTTAAAATGACTAAATTGTTCGTGTATAAATGAAATAATAGAAAATGAATAGCTTGAAAGAGGTTTTAAATTCATTTTATATCTTCAACCTAATTGAAGAATTCCTAATAAACATGGATTTTAAAATCATTGGACTTGTTATATGTATACTTTTACTTTATATAATATTATTGTGTAACGCGTAACTGCTAATTATTAATTAACTTTACGGACATGGTTGAAGAGCGCTAGTTTTTCATTTATTAAAGTCGTTTTAGATACATCCAATTACTCCGAACATATTTTTATTACCAGACGACGGATTTTACGCATTTATAACAAAAATGAGTAGGTTCAATTCAACACAGTGAAAACATTGTAACAATTTAAAAACACTGTTGTATTATTTTCGACCTATTAAACATATTAAAAAAGAAAATAAATTTCTATTTACCCCAGTTGATTGCAAATCGGATAGAAAATTTTTATTATGCACAAAGATTCGCTGTCTATTTATTGCATAGCGTCTTTTAGATCCTGGAGGATATTATTTCCAATACTAGATAGCTAACTATGATCCAGTTTCTTGCAGTAATTTTTTGATGCGTTGTATTTGGAGATTTTATAGAAATATTTTTATAATATTCATAATAGCACATTTGGACTAATTATTATTCTTACTACTATCCTTCACTTAAAGGAATAGAATGTATGTAAAATATGAAAAGTAATATCTTTGAGAAGGATAGACTTAGCCCTGACAGTTTAATTTTTAAACGTAAGACAGGGAAAAATATCTACATATATTAAATCATTGAATTGTATAACATGTTAATTCTACTGATTAGCAAATCAATAGCAAATTTCTTTAAAAATTACTGTGGATAAATTAACGTAGACGGTAGTACGCAATCAGTAGACAGCGGATCTTTATGCAAAATAAAAATTTCCTACCCGAATTGCAACAAGCTGAAGTGAAATAGAAATTTACTTTTTCTCTTAGTATGTTTAATAGGTTGAAAATAATATAACAGTATGTTTAAATCCTTCTAATTTGTTTGCAATTCTAAATTACACCTACTCATTTTTGTTACAAATGCACAAAATCCGCTGTCTAGCAATCAGATTTGGTTAAAAATTTGGATATTTACTGCACACAAAGTGGTTGCAGATTACTAAAAAATTTGACGCATTGGAGATTATAAAAACGAGAGTACATACATATCTAGAACTGTGTGATTCAAATTTGATTCTTGATGCAAGTTGATTGTATCTAAAATGAAATCAAAAGGTTTTATGATCCATGGATCTATGCAGGAACGCATATCTCACATACTCCACATTGTGTACAGTGATAGTTGTTTAGGGTTAACACTGAAATAGTTTCATTTTTATAGTACTTTAATTTGGTGCGAGTCTATTTACCGAAACTTTCATGACATCTCTTGGACTGTAAAAAATACTTGTTTCTCTCGATTATAGACCCTGGAGATCTCACTGACACCCAACACAGATCAACCGAAAGAGGTGGAAAGCTCTTCCGACCACGACTCTCCGGCTGGCAATACTTCAGGAAGTAGCGAAACTAAGAACTCTGAATCGAATCAACCGCTAAAAGTTAAGAGTGGTTTACAGAAGCGAGCTGCAGGCTTTCAGGCGACATTGGTCTGCTTAACGGTTGCTCCCAGCGGTGAACAACCTGAGAATATAACAGCACTTAGTTTGAACACTTCCTACGGCTTGTGAGTATCATAATTATGCTTAACACTTATGGCCAGACGGCGCACAATGACGAAAAACGCTGAAATCCTAAATAAAAATCAAAACAAATTCCGAATTTATTTATTGTATTAGGTTGTTGCATAGGAAATGTCAGATTTTAAACAGTAACGTTCAACAAACATAACTATTTCCTAAACAAACCTCGTTCATCGAAATTAAACACCATTATAACTGATATATTCTGCCAATGAATTACAAGTTTCTTGATTGTATTACGATAGAAATTGAATTTTTGAGCTTCTTCTGCCATTGCATAAAGCTTCCACGACAATCGTATCGATTAACATTGAAACAAACTTCATTTTTCAAGTAGAATTAGATATCTAAAAGTAAAAACTGAAGACAGGATTTTAAAAATCAGCTTCATACCTTGAAATGATATACAATAATAAACCTGCAGATTATAATTGTATTGCTTGATCAAAACGCTTTATAACATTTGTATTCTAAAATCGGACATTTCATATGCAACATTACATTAACATTGATTTCATTAATAGAAGTCAATTGTTACAGTTGAAGAACATACATTACCTACGTGGTTAATTACTAAACTAAACATTAGATAAACGTTCAATCTTTAATAAACAAATAGACCTCTGTTATCTTCTTAGAATTATTTAAAGTTGTTTGCATTATTACTCATTTTTTGTCACAAAATCCACAATTTAATTATAATATATTTTAACAATTCACTTTAGAATTTGAGATATTCATTTTGGCCGGGATTTCAGCAATTCTCGTTACTGTGCACCGGTGCCTGGATCTTCTTTGAACCAGTTTTTTGAACTCTTCATTTAACTTCTTAACTTCCGACTACTAACTTAAGGGTATTACCTCCATCTTAGAGGCTTAAAGCAGGCCTGGTTTTGATGTTTTTTTTTTAGAAATTGATAGGATAATTTATTTCATTACATGTACTGCTTCATTACATACACTGCATTCCTTATCAATCTTTATTTTTACAAATTACATTCAATTATTCTTTAACGACTCTTGTATTGCACATTTTCATGTTAAACGTGATATTATATTATATTTTAGCCTATTCTATTTATAGAATTATTTTAAATCAATTTTGCATATATTTTACATATCTTTTGCACATTTTGCATCAAATTTACATATACCTTGCATACATTATGGTTCTACTAAATTCATAGTCTCTTCATGGAATTTTCAATTCCTAGAAATTGGACAGAAAAGCTACCTACACGTGTAATTTATGTTCCCATTTAATGCGTGTGTTCTAACGAACGGGCAGAAATGATTCGATCAAGAAATGATTGACCAAGGATTAACTCGTAATCATCGTGTGTTTGTGAGACCCCATTGCATATAATGTCACTCGTTTCACATCATCTCGTAATAGTATATACTTACGGAGCTATATTATTTTCCCTTGGTCACTAAAGCAGTAATAAACGAAATTAAATGACTGTATGGTGAACAGCTATAGTGCCCTATTTTCGTACATAAATCGTAAACATTAAGTAAAAAGAGAAAGCAATAGAAACGTTTGCAATCTTCTACAACTTCTAGAACATTTTAATATTTTCTTTATAATATTACTAGACTCCGGATTTTATGCATTTATGACAAAACCGAGTAGGTGTAATTGAAAACAGTAAAAATATTAGAAGGATTTAGAAATACTGTTGTTATTTTCAATCTATTAAACATATTAACGATGACAATTAATTTCTACCTCACTCCAGGTTGTTGCACTTCAGGTATAAAATTTGTATTATATGTTATTTTCAATCTATTAACCCCTTGTCGTATTTTAACGAGTCAGTTATGCCCTTCTTTTTAGATGAAATAAAATTTGATTCGTTTGTAATCAAAAGAATGAGGATTTTATGTATTTATAACAAAAATGAATAGGTGTAATTCAAAACATTAAAAGGATTGGAAGAGTTCAACAGTGTCGAAATACTATTTTGACCATATAAAAATTATTAATGAACAAAATAAATTTTTACTTGGCTCCTGTAGATTGCAATTGATGTATAAAAATTTGATTTAGTATAAAGTTCCGCAGTCTAGTCATCAATATTTAAGCAAGAAAATAAATGTAACCATACAAAAAATATAAGTTTTCTTTTCTCTTCTATGACATATTTGGGGATGAAGACGTTTCAATCGCTGTAACTGTAAAGTAAATGGTACGGCAAGGGGTTAAACATATTAAGACAGAAAATAAATTTCTATTTCACTCCAGTTTGTTGCAATCCAGGTAGGAAATTTTTATTTTGCACATAAAGATCCGCTGTCTAATTAACTTTACCTCTCGATTCAAGGTCGTTTGACAATTATTGAAATTGTAACGGTGTTTTCATGGGATTTTATTGAATATATTTTTTGACTCCAGTATATATTATAGTAATAATCGCACAAAATATAAATAAATTTAATCTTGTTATTTTCGTAATACTATACAGATCAGTCACTTTTGATGGTCGGTAGGTTTAGTGTTAATAAGATGATAAATATGAAATTTATCCATGTTTGACACAATTAAAGTTTTTATTATTTATTTTGTATAGAATGCTTGAAAGCATGGTGAAATGCATAATGTCAAGGAACAATTTTTACAGAAATATTTGGTTTCCTTCCGTCGGCCATTTTTTTGCAAACTACACATTCTATTGTTGGATAAGATTTTTTTCTGTGGGTTGTATTTTTGTATATTAGATTTTCTACATCGATTACAATTATCCCTCTGCATTCCGTACAAAATGGAGTATTTTATATTTATCATCTTTAAGCACCTTCCACTAACGATGGAAGACGACATGCCTTAACATATTACCGACCGGTGATATTGTATAATATTGAAAAAGCTATGGTTCATGGACAAACACTTTTTAATGGAACCCTCAACAGTGACAGCAATTTTCATTGTGAACTACCAAGTCACCCTCAATAACGTTATCTAGTACTTTTATTTAAGATTGTAATGTACTAGAAAATTTCTATGCTTTCTTTTGGTACAGCACGATTATTGAAAATTCTATTAAGGCGATAGACTCGTTTCTAGGATGGCAAGGCTGCGGGATTCGCGTTCTCAATTCTCGATAATACAAAAAGTGGGGGTTTCAGTAGTCAAAAACGCTAGATAAAACATCGATTTAGAAATCATAGATTTTTAACTCTGATGGCGCTCTTGCCCAATTTTCGGGGCCAGTACAGAGTAGTTGACACTTTGTACAATATCCTATCAAAATTATAATTTTCAAGCCAAATTATTAGAATCCTACGTAATATTAATTCATCAGTAATAACTGTGCCAATCGTTTGATACCGACAACATTAAGTATTTACAGTCCAGACTGAAAATACATCAGTTTAAAGTCCAACTTTACAAAAACCAGTCTGCACTTACCCCACTTCACTTTAATACAAAATGGGGTTTTTCAGTAGTCAAAAACGCTTGATAAAATATCGATCTAAGGCGCTATCGCCCTCAAAAGTCCTATTTTTTCGTTTACGAGGCGTAATTTGTAATATTCGACAGCATGTAGCTATGAAAATAGCTACATGCGCAGTCGTATATTTCCGAATATTGCAAATTACGCCTCGTAAACGAAAAAATAGGACTTTTGAGGACGGCAACGCCCTAGATAGGTCAATATCTAGCGTTCTTGACTATTGAAAAACCCCGCCTTTGTTTTATCGAGAAATGAGAACGCGAATCCCGCACCTTTGCTGTCCTAGAAAAGGGAGTCTACTCCCTCAATAGGCTTTCGGTAGGTAAAGTGTTAAAAATCGATTGCGTGCGACAAATTTTCAAATAAAACACTTCTTATCCATAATAAAGATACACGAGTTATCTCGTCATAGCATTGTACGACGAAATCGTGGTGACGAGATATCTCGTCCATAGGATCGTTTCTTCAACATCTTGGAAACAAGATGTCTCGTCCCTTGTAATGAAAGGGTTAATAAGAGTTCGAAAATCTTAACATTTCGTCAGATTCACATGGACGAAAGGTAATCGGAAACGATAATTATTTAATTGCAGAATGGCTTACGGAAACGAGACCGGCTTGGTAGTAATAGACATCGTGCAGAAAATTTCTTTGGTTGTGTTGAGCACGGCGGATATTGGTGGTAACTCAGACCCATGTCAACGCGTGTTACGCAGCCCTAAGCGTCAAGATGATTTGAAGCGGGAAAACGAAGACAAAGCGAGGAGTCCTAGCACAGATCAGGTAAAATGTATTTCTTTCTTAATAATGATCGTTTTAAATGTTCAAATTGTTACCCTCTCCAAAACTTTTCGACTACAACCGAGAAGATGTTTTTCCAAACTTTTATATATTATATTATATATATTTTTTATGCTTTTCCTAGTCACTAAAAGTAATTATCTTCATTATTGCATGATTGTAAAATGACTAAAGAACTTGAATGTTCAGTTTGTTATACCGAAATTCGTAACTTATAAGGCTTCTTATCCTTTGTAAATACTATAAAATCTTCCAGTTTCGATAATGTTACCATAATGTTATAACAGCTTTCATTGCCAATGCCAAGACTTCATTAAATAATCGTAGACCATATGTCCGTATTATCTTCGATATAATAGTATCCCGACAGTGTTATGTAGGTGTTTACCATTTCCTTTTGTCACTCTCAATAGGTCCTTCAATAATAATATATAAGTAAAAAAGAGAAGATTTTGGATGAATAAACCATTTAATTTTTCAGATAAAAAGTAACTGGCGCATTACGTTATTTAATAAAATATCATCACTTTGACCTACAGTCTTTACATTTACCGTATTAAGGTAGAAATAACAAATATTAAACAATCCCTAGCGAGGACAATAACCAACTTTACATTAAATATATACAATATACAAAACCGACTAACTGTTTAATCGAATAAAACTTACATCGGTAACATTACAAGAACATCTCCTCTTTTATATTAACACTTTAACATATAATAAAAAAAGTGTAACTAACATTAACCATCGAATACGATACACGCCATTAAAGCTTGATCTTTATCATTGAGTCTGTTTTCTCGAATTCACGATTGTGTCTCATGGTGTTCTAATCCATCAGCTGCTTTCGACTAACTCATCTTTCTAGATAAAAGAAACTTTAATACTTAAGTTAATATAAATCAGTAGTATTTTCACGTATTCCAAGCAGAAAATTTTCTAACATGCAGGAATTGTGTCTTTGTTATTATTACCATCGTCGCAAGCAATGAGGAAACGTTGCTATTCGTTTGCATAAATTCAAACATTTATCTAAGTACTCAAATTTTTTAAACGGTATTTAATTTAATTATACACTGTTTTAGCAATTTTTATTTTTATTGTGTATTTACAGAGCTTTTTAATTGAATTACCGATATTACATTATTACTAGACTGCGGATGTTTATGCAATTTTCAATTTTTGTAGACGAATTTTAATAAAGTGGAATAAAATAGAATCTTATTTCCCTTGGTAGCAGTCTTTTCAGATCTGAAATAAATTAAAATCGTACTAAATTCTGTCATATTTTATATCCTAGCATTTTTTGAACATTTTCAAAAGCCATAATTGCATAAAGATCCCCAGACTACTTATTACATCTGCAATAGTTTCCCAAGACAGTGGTCAAAGTTGATAAATTTTTAAAAAATAAAGAAAAAATTTTCGTTGACTTCACATTTCAGTAGTATTTTATTAAAAACTTTACACTGGTAGTGTATTTTCATGATCATCCTCTTGATGAAGTATGAAATACATTTCGTATTGAATACAAAAACATACATACACACATGTATACAGAACACATGTTTATTTTCTGCTTGGAACATTAGAAGATAGACATTAGGAGAGAACTAATTAGAGTATCAGAGTAAATTAAGAGTTTTATAAACAACAAACGAGAATGTTATCGGCAACTAGTGGTCAAACTTGTCATTTTCCATGAGCCGAAAGTAGAAATTTAGCTGTAACAGATTTATGTAAGTTACTGCATTAACAATTATTTAAATCCACATTGGAGCCTTTAATGACAGATACATATTACATAAATATTACTTATACACGTCGTTAAATATTCCCATACTATCTCCAACACCGAAACTGTCGTTCTTATTCATAAAACAATTAAAAAAAAAACAACCGATGTACTTACCCCAAATAGTTACTCATGTTTCTTGTGCATTTAATGTTTAGCCAACTATGTGTCTGCCTTCGTTGAAACAAGTAAGAACAATATATTTTTCGTTAACGAAACAGTTAGAATGTTTATTTTTACGTTCTATGACATGCGATATTACGTTGTTAATGAATAAAAAGAACCCGATGGAAGTAGGTAGTAAATTAGTAGATGAGTTTCCTGTTTTATCGTTGGCTTTGGTTCATATTTAGACGTTCAATGGGTATTCAACATGTAGAAACGAAGAACGAAACAATCGACACGACCCATATGCAGCTAAAAGTGCCCAACGAAGAAGAATGTTGAAGAGTAGCCAAATGTTGGGTAGCTCGCATATCTAAAATATTAATAAAAAGCTATTCTCTAGGTCCTAACAATAAGACAGTGTAAACGGGCCATTATTTTTAGGCAAAATTATAGGAATATTGTACAAAAATTATGATGAAGCAACAAACGTGTAGAGCGAATAATTGCATAAAAAATGCATGAAATCTTTCAAAATCTACTTTACAGCCAAAAATCGATATTTATATTGCATGTGAAATTAAACTGATAAAAATATGATTGGCATTGTTGCAAAGGATGAAGATAACTTGCACTGTAACTTGCAAGGGTGAGTCAGAACAGATGGGGACTGATTCAGGACACTAAAATAAGACAAAAAGTTCTTATAAACATATGCCCGATACAACCATTTTTTAAATTTATTTATTTAATGTCGCATCAGCGTTTATCAAGGACCACTTATGTGTTACATCGTGTTACATATATGTGTTATGACGAATTTTACTTACAGTTAGTAGTGCTTAGGTCTAAATGTTGAACAATATAATATAGAACTGGTTACTCATTTGCTAAGAACATTGTTTAGAACTTATTTTCCAACACAAAATAAGCTGTGACACGAAAACAAGATTGTGTCGCCAATAGATCAGATAAGTTCTAAGCAATGTTCTTGGAGTTAACTCCAACTGTGAATTATAGAACATTTTCATGATTCGATGCACTATTAGAAATACATAAGTGCTCTAATCTCCTTATGGCAACTTGGCACACAAACTATGCGGACAACAATTATACTACGATCCAATTCTGCCATATCTACGCGAAAGATTGCTGCAACATAAAATAAAGATACTCTTTTTCTTATTTTAGTGTCCTTGGTTGACCTTGATATGTTCTGACTCATCCTATATGAAAGTTGCAGCACAAATTATCTTTATCCTGTGCACGAACGTTAATTATATCTTGATCAGTTTGTAAATATTGACTTTTGGCTGTAAAATAGAGTTTGAAGTTTTACATTTCATGCAATTTCTACCAAGCGATAACTACTTGAATTTAACGATTTTCAATTTTCCCTTTATGCATTCCTGCATCATCTACCTTTTTATCAACTTCCACAAATAATGGCGGGCTTACACTTTCTAAGAATATAAGAATATTCGTTCTAAAGAATGACGCTTTATCAATGTTTTGGGTCTCTGAGATACCCAAAAATTGGCTACTCTTTAACCATCCTTCTTACTGCTACAAAAATTGACGTCGTTACAATTGCGAAATTATCGAACACGAGTCACGTGTAATGTACTGACGAACGCAGTGAGATATACGAGTGCGCCAATTTTCACATAAACGTTTGATGGCATCTCGTACGAAAAATCCACCGAACAAAGTACAGTTAGCGCAAGACACACGGAACAATCAACGTGAACGTGAATTATCGCAATAAAATTATCGCAATCGCATTGTTTGCAAATAAAATCGAAAAGTGCGTGGAGAGCTTAATAATAGTTCTTGTACCATGAGCACAAATGACAACGAATAAATATTTTCTTTTGCAAAGTGAAAAGCTGCGCAATCGTGATGAAACCTAAAACTGATGTTTATTACATCAGTTATATGGAACTTGAATTTTAAACTCAATACACCAAGTATTTTGTTTATATTAATAGTCACTCAAGAAGAAAATTGACCAATAACAAGGCAGTAAATTCGCATATGATATGCAGTTCATAAAGGTAAAGCAATTTAATTTCTTAAGATATTCATGTGCTTTTTATTATCAATTATTTAAAGTGATTACCTCCTGCGAACTTATAATATTTTCTATAATTACTGTCACTATAGAAATTGTTTGTATTACTATAGCAACTCGATTTCGAATACAGACGCTTTAGTTCAATCAAAAACTGAAGAGATGATCATTATTTACGTGTACAACAGACATTTTATTTGATTGTTGATAGTCTTTATACATACATAAGTAGACAGCAGATTTTATGCATTTATGACAAAAATGAATAGGTGTAATTTAGAACAGTAAATACATTAGAAGAATTAACCCATTACACTCGAAGCTATTTTAATTCGAAAGTTAAGCATTTCTTCCGACCTAGAATAATTCAATTCTATATGATTTTATTATTTTATGGATATGAAATTGATATAACACCTCATAGTTATCAACTTATTTAATAATTATAAGGATTAAAAATTCTCTCTAAGGGTATATTCTAAGTGTTAAAAAATACTGTTTATTACTTCCAACCTATTAAATATATTAAAAAAGAAATTAAATTTCTATTCGACTCCAGTTTGTTGCAATTCAGCTAGAAAATTTGTATTTTCCACAAAGATCCGCCGTCTATACATAAATACATTCCTTAGGACTGATTTCAGTTACCTATATGTATATTACTGATTTACGTGAGACTAAATCTTAATTTAGGGTTGCGCGATTGTAAAATATTTTAGCGTGAACACGCTTTGATCAACAGTAACCTCATTTACTGATCCTTATTCTGTGACTTTTAAAAAAATTTCTCAGTATTCTGCCGTGTTGCATGAAGTCCATAAAGATACAAATCTGACGCATTTTGTTTGTTTCGGCAGCTTGTCATCGGGCATGTTTTGTTTACAAATTAGTAAAAACTGCATCATGCGATCGTACATGCTCTGTGGTACAATTTGAGGCTCTGAATAATCGAGTTCCTACTATATTTTTAGAATTATATAACAGTGGTTCTTTTCACATTTACTATAGGTTTTAAGAAATTTTCTTAAATGCTGACAAAAAGGAACCAGTACCAATGATCTTGACCTTGAAATATGTTGTCAAAATTAACATTCTGAACAACTTTTCTGACGCAATTGTTTTTGACAATTATTTTTTCAAATAACGAGCAGAATGTGTCTAATAAACAGTTGATTTAAGATTCAAGTATTATACGATTATCATGGAAACTAAGACCGAACGATGGATACATGTATAGAGAAAGGTTGTCCAGAATGTTGACCTTGGCAACATATGTCAAGATCAAAGTCGTACGTAGATTCGGGTTCCCCTTTGGTCAACATTTAACAAAATGTTTAACTTTAAAGATGAAGATGTATATCGCCCTCATTACTACCATGAAAAAGAAGTATCAAAGTTTAGAACATTTTAGACATTAAAAGTGAACTATATTGAGTTATTTCTAACAAAAGTTATGAATATCTTAGGAAAAATTGCTGCTCTAATATTGTATACTCGGAAGTCGGTATAATTCGTATATCCTTATTGGACAACAATAAGTGACGTATTTTTTGTTATTACTGACTATCGCATCAGCTGCAATTAAGTGCATTTTCATGGTAATAAAAAAGCAAGATGAAAGAAATTCGCGATGGATAGTTTGAAAAAAGGATTCTTTGCATTACTTTGAATTCAAAGTCAAAGAGATAATTGAAAATGGTATAGAACTTTTTTTACTAAATATACATATTGTGTTTTACTCTGCAGTTACATTCACATATACTAATAATTGCCTCCGATGTTTAATTATTATTGTAGTTCTATATATAATTTTGAAATAGAAAGCTTGGTTCAGAAATTAAAATTACACATTAAACGAAATTTTTTAAATTAAAATTAAAATCAAAATTTCCACTATGTAACTGTAGCTTAATTGCTTTTCTTGAAAATTTTCGAAATAATCTAAAATGAAAGTGTATAGAAACAAATAGTAATTCATAGTTGTTAATTATGACGCAATTATTCAAAGGAAAGAGCTGCTGTTGCAACAATTGTAAAGTACCATTATGTCATAATTACAATTATGGCGCAGTACGTCTCTGTAATCTATATTATCACTATACAGTGTGTCCCGTTATTTACTAGAATCTTTGAGAAATATAAATGAGAAGATAGAGCATAACAAATACATTCAAAGAAAATTGTTATTGCAATGTAAACGTTATTATCCTGCAGTATTACTTGTAATGCGAAACTTTAGGATATTATAACTCTTGAAAAACTGTGAATATTAGCAAGAAATAAAAATATTGCTATGCAAATTATACATATTAGCAACAAATAAAAATATTATTATGCAAAATTGATTTCTGTGTACGCGAGAACATATCAGTCTTTTAAAACATTTTGTAGATTTGTCCTCTCTAAATAAAAATATATTTAAAATATATTTACCTTAAAAGCGTTTATTAACTTGTGATAGGGTTATTTTTATAATTTTATAACTTTTCAACATTCACTACACTGACTTGAGTGTTTAAAAATTCTAAATCGAAATATATTTAAAATAAATTTACCTTAAAAGAATTTATTAACTTGTGATAGGATTGTTTTTATAATTTAATAAATCTTCAGCATGCACTACTGACTTGAGTGTTTAAAAAATTCAATAAATATTGGGACACTCTGTTTATGTGATTATTTTGTTATAACCCTTATATTGAAGACACAATTCTGCAATTAATTTTTCTCTACCGACGTATACATATTATAAGCAATATCTCAAAATGTGATTGTGTTTTGCATAGTAGGGGTTTGTCTTTTTTTAATATTTTATTCACTTCTGAAATGATATATATGTGAATGTAAGTATACCTTCAAGTTTTTAAGTTGTAAAGAAATCGTATTATATGTATAGTCTGGTGATTAGATAATATAACGTTAAAGAATTATATTGTTTAATCATGGTAATTGTAATATACTCGTATGTGTAAGCACGTAGTTTATAAAAATATATCAACAAATATACGATTTATCTTGTATGATAAAAACACGTCGTATAAATGTATATGTACATATTTATACACTGATTTTACATACTTACACTGATTTTTGGTATCGCTTTTCTAATGAAAAATTTTAAGAAACTGATACATACTTTACATGATAGGTGTATTATTAAAAGTAAAAAGAGTAAGAAGAAGTTGCGTAATTTTATAATGCTAGAGTAACAGAAGTATTTCGCAGATTAATAATGTTCTGAACAGATGATATCTTGATTTGTAACAACGATTTCTGAAATGTTTCAGCTACGTATGATTATCACAGCTATAAGTGAACAAGTCATGACGGTCGTACCAGGTGATTTCAAATATTTCTAAACGTAATCACCGAAGTAATTCAGCTAGTTTACTGAGAATATTAGAACGTCCCAATACATTTGCTTGCAACTATGCAAATTGCGACAGTAATGATACTTTTTCAATACGCTAGATACATTTTGTGATCCAAGTATGTAGTCTATTACTCCTGACGACGATACATGCTGAGATGATGGCTTTGACAGTCTAAAAAACGAACGTGCCACATTACTGAAAGCTATAGTAATCAAAACATTTTTCAAAGAGCCTTCCGCGGGAGAAAATTCATTTTCACATTCGTTCGTAATGTACGATCATGTGTTATGTACGAATATGTTTTTTTGCTTGTCGACGTTATCTCCAATTCGTCAATGTTCAAAGAACAATGTAATCCACACGGATTGGAAATGAACAGTTTTTTTCAATGTTTAAACATGCATGCTATTTAGTTGACCATTGACAAAATGTATTCGTTTACATTGATGTTTCTAGCTACGGATGCTAAGTATTTTTAAGCACATTCGCGCACGGATGATTATTGTTCGTATTGCGATTACGCGAGGACAGAGTTATCTAGTCTGAAGCGACACCGATAGAAATGCGAACAGAAGAAACTGAAAGTCTCAGTGTCGCCAGATGAGGGGAGGGAGCACGAATTCAGGGGAAAAAGTTACTCTCTCTATACAGGGTGTTCGCGCTATTACTAGCCAGCGTTTTTCTTGGAAATAGTAAATATTAGAAAAAAATGAAAGAGGAAAAAGTAGTACTGTTTTTTATACGCGACACAACGGCGTATGTAATTTTTATGTGTTTGTACCATTTTGTTAGATACGAAGGTGACCTTCAATTTTTTAAATGGAATACTGTATATTTTTTGTGACACATGAAACCGTGTGTCGAGACGAATTCATCCGTACACTGCACAGCGATCTTCAAGGACATGCAAGGTCAGAAATGGAAGAAACATTTTGAAAATTTCATACCAACGTGTTTACAAGTATTCTTTATTGGTGAGGCTACCACACGCGGAAGCTACTTCTCGTACCGAAGTTGTCGGATTTTGTTCAAAATGTAAGAGGACTTCTAATATTTTATCTTCGGAAAGAAGACATTACCGAGTATGACACTTATTTTGCAAAGACTCTGTTTCCTTCAAACGCTTTGCAAGCGAAACAAACTGATTTTCATTTGAATTCACTATCTCCGGATATTCTTCTAGGTATTTCAATTTACTTTGTTTTTTATTTCCATTGCACTGGTAATAAATTCTTACCATATCCGTTTTCTCGTCCACCGAATAACAATACATTCCTATGCGATATTACTAATTGGTTTCGGAGTAATACTGAAATGGTCTCGTCATAGAAGAAACTAGAAGTAGACACTCTGATAGTGAATGACAACATCATCTGATTCGTATGAATAAGGAATATTTGTAAACACATTGTTATGAAATATTCAAAATATTTCTTCCATTTCTGACCTTGCATGACCTTGCATGACCAGAACAATCTGGGTGTCACCGGACACCACTTCGAGAGCTCATAAGCGAACCCATTGATAGGGCAATCTTATGCAAACAAATAGTCTTAGTTTCCACATCGCCTTTCCGTATCGTCGAACCTAATTTATTGCAAGCCCTAAACACAGATTTACTAGAATGCCCCTACTCCGACGACCAAAATGCACCACCCACTCGCCAATAGAAAATCATTTTGTTACCCCATACAGTTTTTAGATAGGCAATAAGGAGTGACCCGAGTTGACCTTATGCATGACGCTACACCGAAAGTCACTTCTAAGGGTGCGTTCCGTTTCACGCATTATGCGCATAGACTGCATAGAGAACCGTTCCGTTTCATTCAATGCACCAGAATGCACGCATCAGAGCGCTCAGAATTCCCCAGATTACCACCACCTCTCGCGCATCAGCCGTGCATCAGCTACCACAGTTCAGAGGTGAAGCGTTTGATGCGAAGTCGATGCAATAGCGGTAAATTTGAAAAAAGTAGATGCAAATGAATGCAAGCGAAGCACATTCTGCAACAGCGTGAAGACAAACATCTGTAAAGATGGACCGAGTAGAGTTTCCTGTAATTTTACAAGAAAGTAATAAGGTGTCGACACTCTTACTCGATAAAGAAAGTGTTGTGAGAGCAACTGAAGGTATAAATATATACAATCAATATATTTTTCACATTACATAAATTACAAAAAATTACATAAATTACTAAATGAATTACATAATCTCGAAAGTAACGAACGATAATTTTACAGATGAACAATTTTTACAACTATTGGGTTGTTCGGAAAGTCATTTCGTTTTTCTTTGTGAAAATGAAAGACAATTTTCGTATAATGAACAAATATTTGATTAAATTATATATTGGCCAGTCTGATCCAATACCTTTTGCCATCTTTCTGGTAGTAGCATGATTCCACGCTCATAAAATTTTTGGTCTTTTCTGGCAAAAAACTGATCGAGGTGGTTTTTGACCTCCTCGCTTGAAGCGAAGGTTTTACCGTCTAAAAAACTTTTAAGTGACCGGAACAAATAATAATCCGAAGGTGCCAGATCTGGAGAATATGGTAGGTGTGACATTGTATCCCATTCAAGCTGTAAAAGCTTTTGGCGAGTGACCAAACTTGTACGAGGTCTCGCATTATCTTCGTGGAACACTACACCTTTTCTGTTGAATAATTCTGGCCTCTTCTGTTGAAGTGCATCATTCAGTTTGTCCAGCTGACGACAACAAACTTAATAATTAAACAAAAAAAAAAAAAAAAATTAAAAAAAAAAGAACTTTGCAAACCACTTCTGGCACTAGCGTACTGTCAACACATCTTCTCCATACACATCGGTTAATTTCTTTCTGTCTTGAATAGCATTTTTACCTTTTCTATAGTAAAAAAGTAAAATATGACGAAAATGCTGCTTATTGCTCTCCATATTTAAAAGGGCACCAACCAAAAACTACTGCGTAGAATAAATTGGAATTTTTCACACACAAGCCTTGCTATATCAGCTCTCGAAACATATAATGATTATTGCGCTTAAGTGTGAAGTTGGGTGCAAAAAAATACAATTAAATCCTCTGTCGGGAAAAAACAAAATTACTTTCCGAACAACCCAATAGTAACCGAGTATTAAAGCAATGCTGAGCAAAGCAAAGCCATTTTTGATTCGCATCAAATGCATGGAAAAGCGTTCCGTTTCCAAGCGCGCATCATGCGCATTAGTGAAACGGAACGATATCCATGCGCGCATCACATTGAATGCGATCCATGCGCTTGATGCGTGAAACGGAACGCACCCTAACAAATCACTCGAAGTCAGTAGACTTCTAATAAATCGCTCGAACTCAGCAGAGTTCTAACATATCGCTCGAACCTAACTTGTAACGACAGTATTTTACCTCGAACATTGTTAATTCTGTATCTTGTTAAGTTTTTAAATATATCTTAAGTGTGTTGTTTCCTGAACGCGCGAATTCTTCTTTCAACTAGACGTGGTTATCTTGCATAACCCCGTCAGAGCCCCGAATATCGTCGCGAGCAAGCGGAACAGGATTTACGCCCCGCGAAGTTCGGTATACGAATTACGGTATTTGGACGCTTCAATCTGATTCGTATGAATAAGGAATACTTGTAAACACATTGGTATGAATTAGTATGAAATTTTCAAAATGTTTCTTCCATTTCTGACCTTGCACGACCTTGAAGATCGGTATGCAGTATACGGACGAATTCGTCTAGACACACGCTTTCATGTGTCACAAACAAATATACGGTATTCCATTTAAAAGATTGAAGGTCACCTTCGTATCTAACAAAATGGTATAAACACAAAAAAATTACATGCGCCATTTTGTCGCGTATGAAAACCAGTACTACTTTTGATGACCTGACAATTTAAATTGCGCGCCATTTTTTTGTGGCGAACATAGAGTACTAATCTTTGACAACTGGCATCGGGAAGTATTGAGGTTTAGTCATGGAGAATTACACGATCAAGCAACGCATAGAAATAGTGAAAATTCACTACAAAAATGGTGAAAATTTTGCAGAGACGGTTTCGAAAAGTCCGCACGTCTTTTCGTCATCATAACGCACCATCCCGCAACACTGTGTGCATTTAATCGCAAAAGACTTTTCGAACCGTCTCTGTAAAATTTTCACCATTTTTGTAGTGAATTTTCACAATTTCTGTGTCGCCCAATCGTGTAATTCTCCACGACTAAACCCCAATACTTCATGATGCCAATCGTCAAAGATTAGTGCTCTATGTTTGCCAAAAAAAAAATGGCGCGCAATTTAAAATGTCAGGTCATTTTGAGACACCCTTTACATACAAACTATAGTTTGCCAACGTGGACGTTACAGGTGGACACCGAGAGGATTTAGGTGACGTTCAAATTGAAATTTTATTTTCGATGTAACCATTTGAGATGAAAAAATTCCACGCGCAATTATAATTGGGAATTCTGATAATGGAGAAGTTATCCGAAGGGAACGCCGAACAAAATAAGTTTACAAAAGGAGGGAGTCAAAAAACGATCTTACAGATCAACATGCAACGTTTTTACGAAAGTGTTCGAAACATCATCGAATTAAGAAGAATTTTGTTACTGTGTTAGCAAAAAGAGAAGGAAAATTATTTATTACTTTCATTTAATTCTTTTGTTATTAACTTAAATTATTATTTAACTAAGTGATTTCGTGTAAAGTAAGTCTTCTTTTGAAAATCGCTTTATACTTGTTATATTCGATTATACTACTGCAAATCTATCGTCCTTTAAGAAGTTTTCTAAGGAGTTGCACACTATTAGGAACAATAGAAGCAGCAGAGTTACATCACTTGAAAGTCTTTGTTATGTTCAAAATTATGTTTCATTGAGTATTTGTTATCACTAGATTGCGGATTTTTATTCAAAATAAAAAATGTTCACATCGATTGCAAGACACAGGAGTTAAATGAAAAATTTTGATCAACCTTAATTTTCTTATTAATCTGATCGAATAATACGTACACTGATGTCTTAAATCTTTTTAATGTATCCACTGCTTGAAATTGTTGTACTCATTTTTGTCATAAATGCATAAAATCCGCAGTCGATAACCACTATATGAAAGTATACAGAGAGACCCAAAAATTTTCCTTGAAAGGGGTGATTCCCGAAGCCATTTGAAGTAACTTTTTCTACTTAACGAAGTTGCGGAGAATATTTTCGCGAATGAAAAAGTTATTTTAAATGATCTCAGGTATCGATTTGAAGGAAATACCATATTTTTGGGACACCCTGTATACTTAGTTTTAACTGTATTTCCAAAACATATTGCAAACAAAATAGAAAAAAAATTATGACTAAAAATGGATGCAACGCACAAGAAAATTTTGGGCATTATGAAATAATTAATTCATAATTCTACAATTCTACAACAACAAACGGTACAACGTTATATCGAAAATAACTATGTAAATATTGATACGAACAAAAAATTTTAGTTAAATCGGGTCATTGATCCCTTAGACTTTGAAAAAAAACACATTTAACCATTCGAATGCAGTTTATATTTAAATACAATAGTTTTGTTTAGTATTTATATGCAACATAAATATTCGTTTCGTTACTGAATTCTTTTTATCTGTGTGTATGTAACTCCTTAGACTCATCAATGCTGCAAGCAAGATAAAGCTTTATTTACGTTGAAAATTTATTAAACAAAATGAGTTTATAAACTTTTATTTCATAATACTTGATTGGTGTTATGGGCTATATCCATTGATATGACCCTATCATAAAATTATTTAAATAAGACATACATGAAGTATGTAAAATAATATATAAAGAATATGGAGCATATTTATATAGTGCAATTATTCGTACGTTAATGAATTATTAATGAATGTTATAGAAACAGAAAAACATATGCCCAAGTTCAAAATTATCTTCAAGGATAACTTATTCGAGATTGTTTTCTAAAAAATTAGTTGTGTTTATGTATCTTGCGATAATTGCAAATATTTCATCGCAGTTTCAATATTCTGTTTTGTTTATAATATTTAAATATGTCTTACAAACGTTTCAACATTCCCGAAGAGATTAACCCCTTAGCCGACGAATAATTTGTCGTTATTCATTGAAATTGACAGATTATTTTTAAACAAACTATTATCTAATAATAATGTCAATCTTTTTCTCCGTGCATCGGAGACTTTGTCAAGGGGTTGATACAAATTTTATTGTAACAAAAACAGACTATCAAGACAAACTAATCTAAGTTGTGTTAATATCAGAATGTCTGTAATCGTCGTGTACAAGCATACTGTACACAATATATACTATACGACATAATTAGGCACAAAATGCTTGTTCAGAAATTAGGCTTAGATTCTGGTCAATCACGTCGACATTTCATTGTTAAGGGTTTGTCAATAAATAAATACAATCTAAAGAAATTGAAAACGAATCAACATGGATGTTGATTACTGGACTGCGGATCTTTATGCAAAATAAAAAATGTTTGCATTGATTGTAAGACACAGGAAACAAATCAAAAATTTCTATCGAGCTTAATTTTCTTATTGAAGCTATTGATTTTAGTTTCTACTGAAACTAATACACTAATGTCCTTAAATCTTTTTAATATGTCCACTGCTTTAAACTATGCGTACTCACTTTCGTCATAAATGCATAAAATCCGCAGTCTGTTGATTACAAATGAAATGTTCCATGAATTTCTGAAGAAGCAATAAACTCTAAAACATGTATTTACGTTTCTCAAAGTTTCCGTCCGTCGAGACAGGAAATAAATAATAAATGTGTTAGCAGATTGTTTCTATGAGCATCTTAGGTACGTCATGCATTAATGTGAACTAGCGTGTAAATTGATTTGCATTTTGTAAGATGTACGAACGCCTTCCCTTGTCCGCACTCTTCATCGTAATCATTTTCAAATAACGTCTATTTGGGAAGTGACAAGTGACCATACGTTTGCGATATCTATCCGTTTGAAGACTGACCTTAGCACTATCTTTATAAATACACTATTCTCTACTTGTAATGAAACATCTAGTTATTAACATATTTATATTTAATATAGCATAATATACTAATTAAAACGATAAGCTTATGTGTTATACTCGATTTTATAACCATCAGAGTATATGTGTGTATATACGCAGAATATACATATTACATAATATAATAACAAATAAGAAGAGATATATATGCGTTGCTAATAACACATTACAACACATGCAATAATGCTGTATATTGTACGCATACAACATGTGAACAAATGATTTGCTTCTAGAATTTAGTATTAAATCTATTGCTTTTTCTCGTGTGCCTTGATTCATTCTGCAAAAATCCAACATGTTAAATTCATCAGACTCACCGAGACTCTACTGTGCCGTCTGAAGCCTTATTAGCAATGGTAGCCGACAATGCTCAACAACAATCGCAACAGTGCCCACTCCGCGGTGAACAACAGCAAATCGGCTGCAATAACGAGAAACGAACCACGGAGGAATCCGTAAACGAAATCAGTAAGCCCGGCCAACCGGTGAACGAAGAAGAATGCGCGAAAAACCACGGCTGGAAAGGATTCAGCCTGAAGAGGCAGCTCAGCAAGGTTGATCTGAAAATAAAAAGTACTTTCACGCCGGCTTTGGTGACGTCTCAAAATGGGGTACTTGTATGCTTTCTTTTATACTCATCAAATATACCTTCTCTTGTAGATCACCGTATGCAAGGGGAATTACCTAACCACTCTTTCGTCTGAATAGTATATCTTATGTGTATTGTCAGAAACTTAAACCAGTAACTCGCAAGGAAAGTTCGTCAGATTCTACGAGTTTATATTCTACAATATTCTACATCGCCATTTGACGCAGTGGTTGAAACAGTTCTGATGCAGGGCGCACCAACTAAAGTTTTACAAGCTGTTTTATATTTATGCATTAAATGGCTTTTGAAAATATTCAAAAAATGCCAGAGTATAAAATTCGACAGAATTTAATACGATTTTTATACATTTCAGACCTGCAAAGGCTACTACCACTGAAAATAAGATTTTATTTGAAAATTTTTAATTGCATTAACACCACGTCTCGCGGGTTGAATCGTCATTAAATAAAATAATTGTAATGTAATTTTAGCGTGGCCCTGTGTCAGACAAACGTAACGTTCTTCCACACTGTTGTGTTTTACGCAGTACTTATTGCGATAAATGGTTTAAATAAACCGCGGATTTTATGCATTTATGAGAAAGATGATAACGTGAAACACAAAGCAGTAAGATTATCAAAAGAACGTAAAGACATATCATGTTGTTTTTAAATAGCCAAAATTATTAAGGGTACAAATACATTTTTATTCAACTCTCGTTTCTCACAATTGATAGTGAACATTTTTATTATGCATCATAATCTGTAGTACAATTATAAAGAACTTTTAATTCAAATAACTGGTACGAAGAACGTAAAAATCGGTTTATGTCACTTTCAGTTATGGTTGTTAAATTGCTTTTGTATCAGTTCTATAACCATTATTTTTTAGGTTCTGTGCGCAATGTAACAAAGTTATGAATTCGATTCTTGTAACAATGTTATGTAGAATTACACACTAGTTTACTGTAAATGAAACAACAATATTATATAAAAATGTTAGTAAAATATTTTGAGTGCTGTTATGAATAAATAAGTTAATATATATATTTACTAATATAAATATATTATATTATAAATATATTATAAATATATATATATGTATAAATATTTTTTAATATGAAGTGATCGTTAATATATGTAAATTTTCTTTTATGCAGTCAAAAATGGTAGCCAAAAAAATAGTATTAAATCTGAGAGTTTGTCAAGTGTTTTTATGTGACTTTAAATATGTATAATATGTATTTAAAAAAAAGTTCTTTCTTTATTCATTGTACAATACAATTTTAGCATACCGACTTTGAAGAAAATAATTATACGAACACAGTAATCTTTGAGCGTAACATGTTGTGATTTAATTTTCTGTATTATAATTATTACAAAGTTTGCATAATAGTTACGAGAATCAGTTCTTTCTATAACTATTTCGAATTTAATATCCATCCGAAAAAATAGTAGTCATATAACTGATAAAGAAGCTGATATAGGAACCATAAGTGAAACCGATACGGTCTGAAATGTAGGTCCTTTAAAAGTTATTCAGAATAAGTTCTTCATGAAACGATACCAATATCACAATAATTCTCAAGCCCTCATTTAAAAATAATATAAGTAATATAACTGAAAGAATCTCTCTATTACGTATTTTATTAAACATTTGTTATGTTTCATAAAAAGGACACGTTACGATTAACAGAGTGTGGCTATTGTAGTTATTAGTCCAGCAAATAATGGTAGACAACGTACATTAACTTTGCGATTTAGTTTATACAGTGCTTGTCGAAGATAACGACAATTATTTGTTTTTCGAACAATAATCTGACCACACACTTTATTTTCCTAGCCGATTGCGAGGAAACCGACGGTACCGTAATCATTTTTATGAATATATACAAATCTACATATGAGCTTTATAGAGCTTAATAGAGTTAATAACGGTAAGATAGAAAAGTAGGCTTTTTGGGAGCTTTCAGGCGCAATTTTCTTAATAGTTCGCCTGGTGGGCTGATATAATGTACTACCAAAAAATGAATGTCGTATTAATACAATTTTCTTTTGTTTTTTTTTTTCTTTTACAAAGAAGCTTACTTTAAGAATCGAAGCTCTCTAAACAATTATTGTCAATGTTATCGACAGCTTTACTATCTGCAAATGTAACAATATAATTTTAATTATTTTCAGATCCAGAAGAATAGCTGTCATATTTTGTATTAATTTATTTTCTAGATTTTGCGAGGGATTTTTAATGTATTCAAATTTGCAAATAGCACAAAGATTCACGTTTATCCAAAGTAAAGACTGAAAATAAATGCTATTTTGATACTAATAACTCTATGACAAATTAACAATGAGTTCTACTCGTGTTTTTTATGTTTATCGTGCAAACCGTAGCACAAGTATTATATTATATAGCATGGAGTTAAGTTAATTTTGAATGAACAATGTTTAAAAGTTACAAAACCATCAAAGATAGTCAAAGAATTGAAATAAGTGTCATTCCATTATTTTGATTTCTTGGTTTTCTTGTGACTACACATAAAAATAATCTAAAGGATCACTGTATTAACATCCTTAACTTTTATTTATAATTGAGTATCCTTTTCTGTTATTCAATTGATCAAATTGTTTGTGGCTGTTTACAATAATTCCATTGACGTCACCGATTTAAAAAATTCGTTGCAAATTATCTTCCAATATGGCAAGCAGAATATAGGACATAGTTATAACGTAGTACAACGAGCTCATTATAATTAACTAACTTGCAGCCACAATCGTTGACCAAAAAGTGTAAAATTAATTTTTAAATTTATCAAATGTAGAAAAATATAAGCTGGAAATCGGTCAAGAGAAAAAGATTATAATTATGTTAAACAGAAATCATTTTGCTGACAGATATTCAATTTTTTGAACAAGTGACATATACTCGTACAATGACTACCACTAATACTCGTACACTCTTTAAGGGAGAGTTACTTTTTTAGAATTAGTGCAAACGATTTGACTTTTTTTGAGAAGTAAAACGCACTAGTTGACTAGATAATGCAAAAAATAAAATTGGAAAAAATTGTAATTGGTTTGGTTTTCGGAGAAAATTGTAAAGATTGCATCTCACAATTTTTGTCTCACAATTGCTTCTCGCGATTTCGACCAATTGCAAATTTTTATAAATCTCCTTTTCGCGTGATCTAGTAAACTAATTCTTCCAGTTTCTCAAAAGAGGCAAGTCGTTTGGCTATTTAAAAAAAAACTATTCTATTTTAAATAATGTACGAATATTAAATGTCATTGTATTTTTGTTTTCACAGAAATCTTGTAACTTTTAATCAAAATCTGATGTTTCAAAATAAACTTAACATCTGGCGAACTTCCCTCGTCAGTTCATATATTTTTTATCTCTTTATTTGATTATATGCGAGAGAATCTTCATTATCACAAGAACAAAATAATTATGTAGATTGATGAAAGTATTTGTGTACTATTTGAAAATGATCTAAAACACATTTTTAACATTTTTTCATCGTGTGCCATTAAACTAACGTAACGTGCAGCTTCGTGTGAATAATTTTGTGTGGAATATATTGAAAAATGTAGTAGCAACTAATAGAAGTGATATGTTCTTCCTTGCATCGTAGTCATTACATTAGAGCCATTGTTTTACATTTTTCATTTCTTTGCTTTTGTTTGTATAACGTTAATTTGTTTGTTCAGTACAAAAACAAAACTATCTTGTATGTTATTTCAAACACGACAGAACCTGATTTATCTATCACACAATTTTTACACAATATCAATGACAATATTAAACGGAAGTCTTGTAATATTTAGAAATATTATACATTTTGTATATGAAACTTTAATATTTGCATTGTATTACACACAATCAGCGCGAATCATTTTTTCGAGCCACACTTCTCAAAACGAATACAGTTACACGTGCAACACTTTTCCAACTTCATTCTCTCATTTATCTGTGAAAAAAAAAACAAAAAACATAAACGACTAAACAACTTGAATTAACATTTTCTGAATATCAGCAAGCGGTGTGTAACAAGCAATATGTTGATTAGATTATAAAAAATTTATAAATCAAAAAAGGTCTGTGAAGCAAAAATGATTCTTGCTTTATTGAGTTGATAGTAGAATAAATAATTACGTTGGCGATTAAATTATATGAAAAATTTTCATTTCAATATGATCGCTACTTTCGCATGTATTAGACGTAATTGTGTAAAATCTACAGTTGGGGTAAAAAAGGCAAATCCGAAATATTCGATTAGTTTGAAATAACATTAAGTAAACAGAGGAACGGTAATTATATAGAATGAAGTCCATCTCATTGATTTCAATGACATAATAACCAACACTTAATTAATTAATTTTAAGAAATATACATGCAAGTATTTTTAACACAACGATTTACAATATTTGCAAGTCTCCTGCAGTAAATTCAGTTCAACCGAATTTTATATTTTTCGCTCGCTTTGCGTCCACGAAGGACAAGTAGATTGTGTTTACTAAAATATATTAATTAATTAATTTTTAAATCTCCCTTCGCATAATATAGATAATTCTACGGCATAGTAATTCGAATCAATGCAATGCAAAATTACAAATAAATCAATTGACATTTTTACTGACATAATTACAAGCAACGTTATTAAGATCAGTGAGGTGGAGTTTAGTCCACATAAGGAGTCCTTGCAGTGATAGCACATTTAGGAAAAGGGAGTGATTCTTCATGGAAAAATAAATGGAAATGGTAAAGTAATGTTTTCGTACATGTGGCTCCGGCTTTGACAAAACCAGGACTGAAAATTCGTCGAGTACAAGTACTGTTACATATAAATTGTATTAGACTGCGGATTTGATGTATTTATGACAAACACGTGACTAAGTGTAATATGAAACACTAAAAACATCAGAAGAATTTGAACATACAGTAAAGTCGAGATTACTGTCCAACAGCCGTATTTATGGTGGGCAGTAAGGATGGTGTTTGTGATCGTATTTTTGTTACTTCAAAGGAGAGTCCAAACATAGAGAAGGACAGAATGAAATTAAAAGGAGAAGCCGAACATAGAGAAGGACAGAATGAAATTCAAAGGAGAAGCCGAACATAGAGAAGGACAGAATGAGTGTCTCTTTTTTTCCCATACGCTGTCCTTCCTTGCGACTGAAACTTGAATCGTCGATTTAACCACTAAATACAATTGGAATTATATCGTGTTTGGTCTTACATTAATCAGAAAAATGCCAGAAATACGGTAGTGAAATTTCATAAAAAAAATAATGAAAATTAAGAAAGTTGAATATTTCGATTCGTTCGAGTCAATGTATGGTGTTTACACCGATATACCCGAGCCGAGATCAATCATCAGTGGAATGAGTAGACACTGGACTTAGAACTTGGTGTTGACTGAGGACAGTAATCTCGACTTTACTGTACTATTATTTAACCAGCAAAATATAATAAGAAAGATAATGAATTGCAATTCACTCCAGTTTGTTGCAATTCAGGTACAAAGATTTTGATTTGCAAAAATATTCGCAGTCTATCGATCAGTCTCTGTTTTTATAAACGTTTGGCGAACAAACTCGTTTTCCTGGAAAGCCGACGAAGCATAGCATGCAGGAACATTTGATCTGTCACTTCCACTTGATTTCTCCACAAGAGATCACTCGTTTCCCAGCTGTATGTACTGATCGTCCATCAGGAGATGGCAGTGATTTCGACAGAGGGACGGAGGGGGATCTGCGAGACTCCATTGTTGACGCCAGGTTGCGGCCCGACTCTTACACTTAGGTTCTGGCGGGAACGGCCGATATAGAAGCTCAGCGTCCCCACATCGCTCTGTTCCAGTCACATTAATACAGTAAAGTCACGATTCTTATCCCTGAGAGTCTCCACGATAATTCTACCTTGCCTAAGTAGGCAAGAAGTACTTCACTGAGGGACAACGCCGCAGGGGCCAAGAAACTCGAGCTGCATCTGATCTCGGCTCGAGTATATCAGTGTGAACCGCTACTAATCCAATTACAAAACTTCTTTATTTTTCATTATTTTTTTATGGGACTTTCACCGGCTTATTCGTGACATTTTTCTTATTAAAAAGACACTAAACGCGATATAATCTCAATTGTATTTAGTGGTTTAATTAACGGTATAGAATAACTAAGTTATGCTTCATATGTGCAGTAAATATGGGCCAAATTGTATCTTGTTTGGTGTAATTTTAAACAGAAAATGCCACAAATAAGTTGTTGAAAGTCCCATAAAAAATAATGAAAGATAAAGAAGTTTTGTAATTGGGTTAGTAGTGGTTCACACCGATACGCTTCGGTGTTTACATACTGTCCTTTTGTACGTTCGGCTTCCATTGTACTTTCGGCGCGGTCGGGGCGGTAGACGCAGCCATAAAAAATAGTGTGTTCGTACACGATATTTCTCCCTGCTCGAAACTGGCGATGGGAAACAAATCGCGACTTTACTGTACGCGCATTCGCTGTCTTCATCAAGCGATTCGGCCAATTGCGGAAGACGTGTAGCGCGAAGTAGGGATATCCCGTGGTCTCTACAAGTTTCTCACTGCCATCTTCTGATCGACGATCAGTACCAGGGACGTATGGTGACGCTGCACAGTGGGGTATTTCACACGAAAAGTCGGAAATAACTATTGTATTTATAGACTCAAGGTCATAATATGGTAGGTCGTTGAATTCGTCTTAACGTCAGCATTAGTGAATTCAATTTTTTGTTAAAAAAAACATTTTTTTCGAAATTTTATATGTAGAAGTTTGTAGATGTTCAAATACTGTTCATGTTTTGTTGGAAACATTCTTTAGATTACGTTGAAATGATGTAATTTATTATTATAATACCAAATTTGTAGATTACGAAACGTTTTAATAAGTGCGGTAAACTGTACAATGATTGGCAGCCTAAGCCAAAATCGTAGTAAAAATCTTTTTATCTTCTTTTGAAATGTTTAAACGAGCTTAACTTTCTATTATTACAAGCTAATCGAGATTTCTCATCAAAATCAGACAGTTTGACGAGTCATAAATCTTTGATTACAAAATATATTCAGTGAATAACAATTGTAAGACAAATAGTACAGTCATTGGCACATTTGCTCACAGTCATATGTGGAACTCTGTTATGAAAACTTACAACGTTGCTTCGAAATATAAATAAGAAGCAATAAAAAAATGAATTTCTATACCAGGAATTTTTAATATTTGCCGTTTAAATCAAAAGTGCCAATAACCACTGCAGTGCCGACAATAGTACAGTTTACCCTAAATATATATTTTAAAACTTTATTTGACACTATCGAATTCACTTCATACATTTTTGCCATGTATCGATGTTCACACATTACCTGCTATACTTGTATATCTTATTTACAACAAGAACAATCGCTCACGCACATTACCTGCTACGCGCATCAACTACATCGGACAACAAAAATTGTACGACTTACGCAAACCTTTGAAATCGACTTTTTTCCGACTTTTCGGGTGAAATATCCGACTGTGCGCTGTATAATTACCAATGATAAGCCTGTTGCTTCGAACACCCGCATCACGCATCCTTTCGCTTCGTCTAATTGGTGGAGAGGACAGGCAAACTGCTTCCTTAGGAATTCCATGTACACGTGGCTCTAACGACAGCTTTGAACCTTGACCGTTGGCGCTTTCTGCATCGCAAAAGTGACCAATACATAAAATAACACGAATCCGTTTTCGAAGTTTGAAAAAGGTATGTACAAGTACCCCATTGTTAACAGGTAGGCACCGATAGTAGCGGTCAGAAATCTTCCGTTTTTTACTGTAACGTCAACGAATCCGCGAGTTCGTTGTCGCCGGTCGAAAGTGTCGACTCCGAATCGCCGGTGTCATCGGAAGGTTCGATACCGGGCCGCGAGAGCCCATTGAACGATGACAAGAAAAGAACGATCCAGGAGGCGAAGAGCCCGGTCGTCGAAGGAGAGAACAATAACAAAGGACCGTTGCGATCGCACATCGAGAACGTACCGACGACGACGACGACGACGTTGACGAAACCGTCGGCTATCAGGCCAGAGAACTTAACGTTGCCGGATCCGGAGCCGAAGCCGCCGCGACTCAAGAAGATCGTCAAGATGAAACAGGCGAAACGGGAAGGTCGTTTATTGTCCGTACCGAATTTAAAGCTACCGAAAAACGATCCGGCGATATGCGACCTCAGGTGCGAAGAGAACACGGCCCCCGAATCCTTCACCGGCAATCTAATGAGAAGATTCAGTAAGTGTTTAAAATTAGAGTAGAGGAGAGTCTGTGTTGTCCGTGTGCATTTAGAAACGTGATACGTGTTAGAGATTTAATCGTAACATATGCGAATGCGAGTGTACATGATGCGTGTGAGCGTGAGCGTGAGCATTCCGTGTCTACCAACCAGAAACAAAGCAATAAAAGAGAGTACAAACGAGAAAAAAAAAAATATATATATATATATAAAATAACATAAGTGAATAGAATATAGAATAGAGAACGAAAAAGAAAAAGCAATGATGATTTTCTTCTGATCGCACACGCGATCGCGTTGGCGATTCTCACACTTTACGCCGTGAAGGGAAAGGACAACGCTTCTTCTGTGCTCGATGAGAGGCCGTGCACACCTGTGTTCACGAGGACTAGATTAACATTAGAGAAAGAGCTCGGCCTACGTTTTTCCGACTGTGCTTCTATCTTTTTCTTTGATTTTGAACACCAAAGCCTAGGATGCTCGTAGATACATGTAACTTAACCATACTAGCGGTAAACGTCGGATTAACCAGTGTCTATACGTGAACGAAGCTTGCGCTATGAAATGTCATCAGAATCAAAGGTTTATGTGAAACGTGATTGACTTTCTTCTGCAAGGTACAATAACAACTGTGCAACGAGCCGCGAGGCTCGAACAGAAAATGATTTCTCCGCGTCTCCAATCTCTTCCGCGAAACGCGAATAGAGACGCGTCTCTCTCGCGCGTTGCAATACGATTGCATTATTCACGGAACTTTTCACTGAAAGAAAAATAATGAAACTCGATATACGACGCGACTCGGTACGTCTCGCAGATGCCTGTGCCAGAGACGACTACACGAATAGATAAAGATTAAATAATATGCGCCGAAAACACGCGAAAGACTCGTTTATTAACGACGACCAGCTCACATAAATCTGAGAACAGACACGAAATACAGGAGCTTGCGAAAGTAAAGCCTGTTGCAGTGCTAAACCCTAAAGCTTTCTGTTTGAATTCGTTAGACTAACTCTAGTGACTATGCATGACCGATGTTCAGACTTTACCCACGTAGGAATACCATGATTTTTTATTTTGTGCTACAGCACACCCTATGGATAACTGTAGAGCCCTTCCACACCAGCCCCCCCCCCACCCCACCCCCAAAGTCCGCGGAGCATGTACCATTTACAGTAGTGCCCGCTTAATAGACGTGTTTATTGCGGTTGATCTTGGGACTATTCAAACTTTTGACTCTATTTCAATCGTACTCGCAAGGTAAGGATTCCAATTGTCCGATTTCAATTTCAGCAGATTTTTGTGAAGCTATAACACGCAGTAAACAAGGGCAACACGCGCTCCTTGCTGCGGGAGCGTTCCGAAGTGCCCTCAGGGGCAACGTTCGCGATCAAAGAACGTCTTGGGAAGAATCTTGCACTGTATACAGTACCATGGGCGTGGCTTCGTTGTTTTCAATTTCGGCAGAGCCATCGCCGTGCTTCTTAGTTGCAAAGATCCCCAATAATACAGCAATGGACAAAAATATTCGCACACCTTTTAACCCTTTCAGTACCGAACGACGATATATCGTTGCGCATGCGTTGGCGTCTTATTATACGCATCACGAGAGACCTGTATCTCAAAATAACTTTGTAAAACGTTTAAAATGGTTCAAATTCGATGCAACACAGTTGAAAAGAAATGTTTATTATATTTAACTTTTTGTTATATCTTATGCTGATTAGAGCCGAGGCTCTGTATATGTTGGAGCGGTAAAGTAGAAACGGGACACGGGATATACAGGGTATTCACGCAATTACTAGCCAGCGTTTTTCTTGTAAATATTAAATATTAGAAAAAAATGAAAGAGGGAAAAGTAGTACCGTTTTTTTATACGCAACACAATGGTGTATGTAATCTTTTTGTGTTTCTACTATTTTGTTAGATATGAATATGACCTTCAATTTTTTAAATCGAATGCTGTATATTTTTTTATAACACACGAAAGCGTGTGTCGAGAGTCTCGACTCGAGACGAATTCATCCGTATACTGCACAGTGACCTTCGAGGTCATGCAAGATCAGAAATGGAAGAAATATTTTGAATATTTTATACCAATGTATGTGTTTACAAATATTCCTTATTGGTGAGGCTACCACACGTGGAAGCTACTTTTCGCATCGAAGTTGTCGGATTTTCTTCAAAATGTAAGAGGATTTCTAATTTTTTATCTTCAGAAAGAAGGCATTTCCGATTGTGACACTTATTTAGCAAAGACTCTGTTTCCTGCAATCGCTTTGCAAGCAAGACAAACTGATTTTCATTTGGGTGCACTCTGTCCGGATATTCTTCTAGGTATTTCAATTTACTTTGTCTTTTATAAATAAATGCTTACCATGTCCGCTTTCTCGTCCACCGTAAAACAATACATTACTATGCGACATTACACTAATTGGTTTCGGAAGTAATATTGAAGTTGTCTCGTCATAGAAGAAACTAGAAGCGAATGACAACATCATCTGATTCGTATGAATAAGGAATACTTGTAAACACATTGGTATGAAATATTCCAAATATTTCTTCCATTTCTGACCTTGCATGACCTTGAAGGACACGGTGCAGTATACGGATGAATTCGTCTAGACACACGCTTTCATGTGTTATAAAAAAATATACAGCATTCCATTTAAAAAATTGAAGGTCACCTTCGTATCTAACAAAAAAGTACAAACACAAAAAAATCACATACGCCATTGTGTTGCGTTTTAAAAAACAGTACTACTTTTTTCTTTCTCATTTTTTTCTAATATTTACTATTTACAAGAAAAACGCTGGCTAGTAATAGCGTGAACACCCTGTATATACAGGGTGGTCCATTTATCTTGAAACAGTCGATTATTACGGAAACCAGCAGAAATATGAAAAAATGTTTTATATAACATATTCTTCATATGAAGGAGCACATTTAATGGCGCTATGCACATTTTTCCATAATGGCCCTTTAAGGGTCAGACGAAGGGCAACTTCACTTTTTCAAATGGAAATCCATATTTATTTTATATTCTTATTCTACATCGAAAAATAATAATATTTCGTACAAAACATTTTTCTCCTGAACTTACCATTTTTTAACGATACCATGATAAATGTTGCAAAGCTTGCATAATGGCGTACAACATGTATTATGAATTTTCATCTAGTAGGCTGCAATAAAAAGTACGTACTTTATCAGATAATTTATTACCACTACGCCACCGATTACTAGATTTTTATGATTTCAGATCAAACTCAGTATTGTTTGTCATTACAAATATTGGGATATTCACCACAATTTGTTTATTGAAACCGTGCACGCTAGGAAAAAATATGGATTTACATTTGAAAAAATGAAGTTGCCCTTCATCTAACCCTTAAAGGGCCGTTATGGAAAAATGTGTATAGCGCCATTAAATGTGCCCTTTCATATGAAGAATATTTTATATAAAACATTTTTTCATATTCCTGCTGGCTTCCGTAATAATTCACTGTCTCAAGATAAATGGACCACCCTGTATATCATCTTGTTCTCAGGACCGATATTGGTTATTTTATTAAAAATTATTGAAAATGAAGTACTTATATTTTATACCACGTGACCTACATAAAATTGATCAAACGATGATTAGTGAAAATATTGTTTGTAAAGGAGAAACTTGTTTCTATGTTTTTAATCATTGTTTATATTGCTGATATTCATATGATTTTCAATAAGTATTGAAATACAATCGGCATTAAATTGCTCCCCCGTTCTTCCTCTATACGCTGCGTTTTGAATTTTTTAAATATCATTCTTAGTTTGGTTTCTATGGGCTTTTCCCATAGTAAATTCGCCAAATTCGTCCGGTTATCTTCGCATAGACACCCGTTTTTCGTTCGGCACTGAAAGGGTTAAAAAGGCACTTTTTTCAAATTGTAGTATCTAGAAGAATGAGCGCTTTATTTAAAAAATTTAACCGATTACAAGTTTCGTGCGTAAAGACCAATTGCCTGCGACGCGTGGCCGCACGCCTTATATCAGGAGTCCTCTCCTCTGATTCGCGACCGTCTGTTATTTGTTTGGCCGAGGCCTAGGAGTGTGCAGACTGTCTTATGTATCGGACGTCCGAGTTTTCGGGTCGGGTCCATCGGAGTCGGGCGGTCTCGGTCGGACGTCCGTAACAAACGAACGCTCGGGTAGTCCGATACTATTGGACGGTCCGATACTATCGAATAGTTCGATACAATTGCGATTTCGGACCCAGACCAATTTCGGGCAGTTTAACACCTTCGAGTAGTTCGACTAACGCAAGCGGCTCATCGTGTATACAAAATTAAAATTATAATCTATTTTTACTATAAAGTTAAATTTAATTAATTGTTTGTATAGTACTCTATCAAGCGTTTAGTACTATAAATAATGTAAACGCGTAAGGGAAACTAATTTCTATGCACAAAGAGAGAAACACAAAAAGTTTTAGATATAGTTACATATTTTTATTCGCATGTAAAAAACACAATTCCTGTACATTTTTAGGCAACAGTCTCGTACGAGTTGCCGTTACGATATTTCCACTGAGCGAAAACAATCGCTCACTTGTTACCTGGGTTGCAGGTATTGCAAGATAATATTTTGCAACTGAACTCAATATTGGAAACCTTGTTGCATTGTCGCTCCACCAATGTAAAATGTTAATTTTGCGTGATAACACGCCCTCCGAAAAATAGCACTGCAATTCTCGATTTTTATACTTGGACCAAGTATTGACGAGAAACATGCAATTATAGAAAAATT
>CM052190.1:13836719-13888341 GCA_028455805.1 Lasioglossum figueresi | reverse complement strand
TGTAACTTTATATTAGAAATAGATTATAATTTAAATTTTGTATACACGATGAGCCGCTTGCGTTAGTCGAACTACTTGAAAGTGTTAAACTGCCCGAAATTGTCGGTCTGGGTCCGAAATCGCAATTGTATCGAATTATCCGACAGTATCGGACTATCCGAGCGTTCGTATGTTACGGACGTCCGACCGAAACCGTCCGACTTTTTCCGAGTCCGACCGAGTCCGATATCTCGGATGTCCGCACATCTCTAGCCGAGGCTCGTTGCTAATTGCCTTATATGGTTAGAAAAATGAATAAATAAGTCGAATGTTCTGGACAGCGGAGCGTTCTGGAACGTTCCTACAACATTGAGCTTTTTACACAAGTTATTCTTTGTCGAAGGTTGTGCGAATACTTTTGCCCACCCCTGTACTACAGGGTCTCATTTAAGTATGACCCGTCGAAAATCTTGTTTAATTGTGAACAAATATTTTATACGCCATTTGAATGGTATTAAGTGGTTAGGTTAGGTTAGGTTATCCTACAGGTACTCTTTCTTTCAAATGTTGTTTTTTCCTTGTAGTCTTCAAAGTTATTAATGTTTTTTTTCGAACTAACTACATATTTTCTTCTATTGCATCGCTTAGCTCGCGAAAAAACACGTTTCACTATATATACTATGACCTCCAAGTGACCTTGAACCCTGAAAGTGAAGGTTAAACTAGAAATTCGTACTTCAGAAGAACGCAGGCTTTACGAGAGACGCGAACATCGGTAAATCTGCAGAATTTATTTAATGCTATTTAATGTTATTTAATATTTTATTTTAGGCGTTCAAAATGTTCATCTACCGTCTTATAAACGTACGTTTTAAAATCGATAACAGCTCTGGTTATTCTGTTTTCCATGTTTCCTACGGTTGTCATAATCATTAATTTTCTCCCCAAAAAAATCCGAATGTTGTTCATAGGGGAGAACGGACCAGAATACAATGAACCATTAGTATTTTGCGGACTTGTTGTACAGAGTTTGCACATTGACTTAGGTATACAGATTTAATTTTGAAAATCGCTTTGATTCAACCTAGTTGTAGTTTTAATCAAGATTCGTGAGAGCAATAATTAAACAAACCCCAGTTGTGGAATTAGTTGACATATCTCATGGGGTTAGTTGACTTGACAGTTACTATTAAGTGTTTAAGAAGAAATAATAGTATTAACAATACTTGAATTTTTAATTGTTCATACATCTGTGGTTGTCAGGAAGAACGCCGCATGTCACGTATTTTCACTTTCGAGATATTGCCGTTTATAGTTTTGATCACTGTTGCTTCGACATAGGACATCGGTTAAATTGCATTATTTTTTTGAGCCTTTTGAATTTGTTTTCATGACTCTTTTTCTGGTAAATACGTAAATCCTGTAGTGTAAATATAAATATATGTACAGAAATGAATACGGTTCCAGGGACCAGTGCATATGTATAATGTTTCAGATCCCATATCTACGGGTCCGTTACATTGTAACTCGCGGTGTCTTTAGATATCGAATCAAAGACAGAGCCGCGTTTCTTTTAGTCCGCCGACGTGATCCCTTTCGGATGTTTTTCTTTAAACGAATCAACGAGCTGCCGAACTCTGTTCAGTCACAGCCCAGCCTTAGTAGAGTGAACATCAAATAAATATCGTTCTAAATTCAATACCTTTTTTTTAATTAAAATACATACCTTGCTTCCCAAAAACCAATAGTAAAGCTCAATTAATGCATAAACTCAAATTTTTTGAAATTCTGACATGCGGCGTTTTTCCTTGCAGCCACAGACATGTCTACTGTAGTGGATCAGATGATGATTTGTAGGCAAAATTAAGCCAAATTAGGCTTACAAATCATCATCCGAGTCACAGTTAATAGACACATCTGATGCATTTTTTATGCATTTGTGAGCCCATTTGCTGCAACGTGTGCACTACACTCAGCTTTCACCGCAAACGCTGTCATTGCAGATCAGATTCATTGCAGATCAAGCATTCTGTATCATCTTCTGATTCTGAGAACAAGGAATCTTTCTTGAATAACGTAGGTCCTATGCGTTAGTCGAGTAGCCCCGTTCGACATTTTTATCATTGTAAGGGTCACACGTGCATAACCTCGATGCAACGGATAAAATAAAATACCTCAAATTATAGTTAATGTATCATATTTTCATAAACTGATCATGAAAAAATATGAAGCAGTACTTAATGGGAAAAAATTGATAAATAGTTGATAAATAGTAGGGGTGTGCGGGTACCCGAGCGTCGGGTCGAATCGGGCAATAACACTGTCCAACAAATTTCAACTTTTTTTATGTTTTGCTATAACTATTGGGTGTTCCTTATAGAGTTTTTTGCGCTGATTCCGAATCTGGCCTTAATTTTTCTCCTACGCGTACAGTTTTTGAGAAGCATGGCCTTGAAAAAAACCACATTTTTCAACTTTAAACAAATATTGTGATGTTATTATAAAAGATATTGAATTGTTCTTTACGGCAAAAGATTCTGTAGACTTTCCCGAGTAGAATGATATGCAATTATTAATACGTTATGAATGTTTAAACATGTTTAAACAATCATTAAAGACGGAAAGACACCATTTTTGCACAGATTTTTGAGGATATTATTTAATTTATCGGAAAAAATAAGGGACCAGCGTAAAATTGAGCTGTATCACGCGATAGAGCAGACTTTTATCTTGAGAAACCCCCCTTTGAAGTTTCCGTCATCGATGTTTTTACCGAACCAGAGTGCAAAATATCTTCGCTCGACATGAGTTGCCGCCAGTGTTGCTGCGCGGCGATCGCCCGTTATAGTGGTAAGTGTCACTGGCGGCAACTCATGTCGGGCGACGATATTTTTCTTTCTGGTTCGAAAAAAACATCGACGTTGAAAATTAGAAAGGGTGGTATTTCAAGATGAAAGTCTGCTCTATCGCGTGATATAGTTCGATTTTCCGCTGGACCCTTATTTTTTGGGATAAACTGAAAAGTATCCTCAAGAAATGGTGCAAAAGTGGCGTCTCTCCATCTTTAATCATTGTTTATACATGTTTAAACAATCATTGATTGATATGATTATTTGGTCCCCTCAGGGTTTCAAATCCATTTTTACCAATCTCTCCCTTCTTTCCACTCTCCCTATCGCCTTTTCAGCGGGACCTACTGTTTATTACGGTGGGATCCGAACCACCTATGTTTAAACAATCATAATGTATTAATATTGGATATCACTGTATTCGGGAAAGTCTACAGAATCTTTTGCCGTAAAGAACAATTCAATATCTTTTATAATAACATCACAATATTTGTTTAAAGTTGAAAAATGTGGTTTTTTTCAAGGTCATGTTTCTAAAAAACTGTACGTGTAGGAGAAACATTAAGGCCAGATTCGGAATCAGAGCAAAAAACTCTGTAAGGTACACCCAACAGTTATTGGGAAACAAATTTGGTGTTGAACAGTGTAATCGGATCTAGTGTTCCTGATTTCTCAACGTTTTTCATTTCTCGAGAAATGCGAAATAAGACTATATTTCTCGAGAATTCTCGAGAATTCTCTAGAATTTTTAATAGGATAAAAAAATATTGGAATATCATTGATAATATTTATCGAAAGCGCAAAAAGCTTTAACTCAATGTTTATTCCTGTCCAATATGTACATAACTTTAAAAACAAGGAAAAAATAGACGCTAAATATAACCGATAAATTTATTTTCATCAGCGAACATCACGTTTTTGTTTTGAAACGACTTCTTAAGAAGCATAATGCGTCTAATGTAGAATCAGACAATCTACTTCTTTTTTTGTAACAAAATCTGTAGCCGTAGACAAATTTCTTTCATTTTGTGTGGATGTTTGCTTTATTGTATGTAGAACATCTAAAAGTTGATGCCGATTGGGTGTCCTTCTTCCAGTGGACTAAAAAATCTTGAATTCCTTTGTTGGAGTTCGGAATTTATTTTCTTCTGACGCTAAACTCTTGACACTAAATTCTTTAAGGCTATCTGCAATTTCTAATTCTAACTGTTTTTCCGGTAATAGTTCCTCATTCTGAGAATCTAAAAGTTTTTCACTATTTCCATAAGAATCATCGTTATATTTTCCGAGAAGTCTGCTTAGAATTTGTTTTGCCATTTTATACATATCTGCCTTGGATGTTAAATAGAAAAATGTATCGTCTGAATCTTTTTGCAAAACTTCGGGATTATGCAGATATTTCATAAGGGATGCAACAACCTTGTCTCTTCTTTTAGATATTTCTTCTTTAATAACAACGAGAAACTCATTACTCAATTCAGTATTCAGTTTTTCTAAAGTTTTAAATAAGAATTTAAGAGCACCTTTAGCAGTTAATAATGCCAAATCAATATACAATAAACATTGTATCACATCGTGTCGTGCAGCAAACATCAAAGCACCAAGTGCATTACCTCACATCGACACGCATTCCCAACAATTATTATAAATTATCACATTGCAAACATGCATACGCAGGCATTGATATGCTGCTTGTAAATATGCTTACACGTACGCGATTGATTAGTAATATGAAATTTGAGTTAACTAAAAATTCATTTCCGATAATATGTTATAAAATAAATGAGACTCGTAAGAATTTTCTTAGATTTAAATTACTCGAGAAATACTGTAATTTTACAGTTTACAAGAAAGTTTACAAACTTGAGGTACTCGAAATGGTAATCGTGTCGGGTCTAGTCGGGGTCCCGAAAGTTTGAAATATTCGGGTACTCGAAGTTAAAGTTGTACTTATATAAGTTTAACGCTGTTTTATGATTTTTCAGTTGAATCTTTTATTTTCACTGGCAGGTTCATATTGATTTTTGTATTTTTAGTGTAATCGGTCATCGAACTTCGCGAGGAGAAAGAATAATTTAGAATACATTTTGTGAAATAATAGTATTTTATTCTAAATTCATGTGCAGGAAGCATAATTCTTCTACGTTTTCCGATACGAGTTTTGTTCTCGTGGCTGTGACAATATTTCCAGCGTCAGAAAACAATTGTTCGCTGGATACTTGAGTGGCAGGAATGCCAAGGTATCGTCTTGCTGTTTCTGCAAATAGAGGTAGCCGTTTACAATTGCATTTCCACCATTCTATTATCTCAGTGTTTCGAGGAACAGCGCTTTCTGAAAAGTATATTTGGGCTTCTTCGTTTATGCGAAAATGGAAGGACGGTATTCTCTCCGTTTTCACACTACCCAAGGCCTCGTTGAAAAATTTCATTAATTTGGAAGGTTCTATGAAACAAATTAAAATTTAAAAAGTAGCTTTGCTTATGTAATTAAAAATAGTCGAGAGTAATTTATTTATAAATAATATTTGAGAAATACCATCGTATTGACGCGTCGTTGACGTGCTCGGCAAATTACTATATTGGTCGACGTCGACACCTATTGCGATAAAGTCATTTGCCATATTTCCAATTTTTTGTTTTAAACTATTTATAGCCTCCCATCTTTCTTCTCCTGGTGGTAAAAGGAGATCCTTAAACCGTGGATCTAGCAACATCGAATGAACGAATATCTCGTCCTTTATAATGGGTTCAAAACGCACCTGTAAGCGAAATATTATGTTTCTGGTATATGTAGGTACCTTTTGATTGGTTTCGGACTCAACGAATTCAAAAAATAACAGAATTACCTTGAACGAGTTACACAAATAATTCGAAATCTCGATAGCTTTTTCAGTCTGCGTTTTATCTGGTTTAATTACATTTATCAGACCGATGTACATTGGTAGATATTGAGATAGAGTTGGATAATTTTCTCCACACATTATCTCGGTAGCTTCTTTTATTGGTTGAAGAACAGTTACTATGGCATCGGCAAGCTTCCATTCATCAGCATTTAAATCTTCTGGCATATGTTCTTCGCGTAATGTCGTGGTTAACGGTTTTCGTAAGATTATTAGTCGTTCCAACATGTCGTACATTGTATTCCACCGTGTGTCTACGTCTTGTATCAACTGGAGAGGTTCTTCGTGAGGATTGTTAATCGATTGCACGTGTAAAAACTTCTCTCTGCTAGATGTAGATCGTGAAAAAAATCCTACTAGTTCTCTGCATTTTGTTCGCAGTCCTGTATATTCTGCACTTTGTTTCACTGCAGATATAACTGCTAACTGTAAGCAATGAGCATAGCAGGGAATTCGTTTCCAGTTTTCTTGAGAGTCTATTGCTTTCACTATATTGCGACCATTGTCGGTGACAAAATATAAGGGTTTATGGAGTGTATCACTATTACTATTTAATTCCCATGTTCGTAAAGACGTAAGCAATACAGTTTGCAAATGTTCAGCCGTATGCGACTGTGTTACGTGAGTTAAATTTAACATAAAATGACACATCTTAAAATCTTTACTTATATAATGGACTGTCAGTGATAAATAACTCTCTATAGATCGGGAGGTCCAACCATCGATCGTAAATGCGAAAACTAACTCTCCTGTTAATTCCGTAATATATAGAAATGAATTAATATATTTATATTAGAATCGATCGACATAAATTAAACAGAAAATGAAAATAGCAAGAATCAGTTACCTTCTGCCATATTCGCATGTATTTTTTTCCTAATATCGTTTTTCAAATCTTCGTACATACGAGGTATAATATTTCTCGAAAATGTTGAAGAGCTCGGGATCTGATATCGTGGTTCGGCAATATTCAGTAATGACCGAAATCCTACATCCTCGACAATAGTATACGGTTGCAAATCCAAAGCCATCATTCGTGCGATCGTTTCGGTTAATTGTTTCGCACGTACAGAATCTGTATTTAAATACGTGTACACTCTGTTTTGTTTACTAGTAGCACAATCGTTTCCTATATTTCTTATTTTCACAGCAGTTGTATCTATTACTTCGTAATGTTTGGATCTCAAATGCCGCGTAAGACCACTGGTATTGCTATATTTAATACCAAATTGTCGCATACACAGTCGACATCGGGCTTTAGACCGACTAATTTTATCGAAATATTGCCACACGAAACTTCTATTACGTTGTTGTCGTCGTAGACTGTCACTGTCATCCTGCACTGCTGCCTCACTGTCTACAACGAAATTTTCACCGACGTGCGACATAATTCGGCTTAATTTTTGCACAATTTGAACAGTTTATACAAAATACGTTCGCACCGTGCGACGCAACGTTTTCAAGTCTACTGAATGTATCGGGACGAGGCTCGCGCGAGAAACCCGAAATCTCGGGTTCGGGTCGGGTCGGGAATTCTCGGCCGAGAAATGTCGTGCTCCCGAAAGTATTGCATGATACGCTTCGGGTTCCCGAACCCTACTTCGGGTTCTCGAAGTGTATCTGGCTGCATAACTGTGTATGTTTCTTCGGGACCACGAAGCTATCCGACTACATACGAACGTATCGAGATCCCGAGAGCGAGAGCGGGTATCGAGGAAAAGAGACGGCGCGCGGTGACGCAGCGTCTTTGAAACGCCGAAACGATCTAACTACATTGTACGTACTACATGCTTCCATTATATCTACAGGGTGTCCCACATAAATGGGAACACCTAAATATCTTTCGTATTTACAGTCCCATCAGAAAACTTCAGAGGACAAAGTGACACTATTGCAGGGGGCAAATACACAGGGTGTTCGACAACAGGTGGGAGAAAATTTAAGGGGTGGTTCTCGACGATAATATAAGACGAAAATGAAGAATAAAAAAAATTGCGATTTCGGCTTCGTTATTTATTTATTAACAATTAAAAATCCACCTAAAATGCGGCAACAAGTCTAACAAAAGTGTACGTTGGTTCTCATTTGGGGCCCCAGCGAGGTGAAAATATTTAATAAATCGTTGGATGACATTGAACCTACCTACTCGTTAAAGTCCACAAGGGCATTTCTAATATCCGCCCTATGAAATTATCGAGTAGAAGGGGTAAATGCCTTTTCACTTTTAAATTGTTCTCACACGAGTAGTTTACTCGAGATCGCTATAAAATGGTATCCATTGTGTCCATAAATGTTGAATAAAATCCTCGCAAATGCAAGTATCCACAAAAATACACATTCGTACCGGAATTCCGCACAACTAATTCACGTTTGATGCACGTCAATCTGATTTTCGCACACGAAAAATAAAATATCAGTGAAATTAATGTGAAGTCTGTTAGCGCACCCACTTAAATAACAGCCTAATTCAACGTTTTAAGAAAATGTGTTCCTGCAACAAGAATCGTCCGTACAAGCTAGCATCCGTATGCACACCGATTCGATACAGCTGATGCGATTCATGTCACCGACATGAGATATTTGGCGGTCACAGACAGAATAAGTAAGAATCGCGAAATTCGTGAAAACAGGATAGACAATGTATTGGTATAGCAACGTGCGATGTTTGGGCGTGAGTTTCCTGTAGATCTTCATTTGTTTTATCGATCAGGCATTGACCGCATCAGCTGTCTTGAATCAGTGTGCATACGAATGCAAGCGTGTACGGACGATTCTTCTTGCACAAACAAATTTTTTTGAAACGTTGAATTAGGGTGTTATTTAAGCGGGTTTAATTCACATTAATTTCACTGATATTTTATTTTTCGTGTGCGAAAGTCAAATTGATGTGCATCAAACGTGAAATAGTTGTGAACGATTCCGGTGCGCATGTGCATTTTTGTGGATACTTGCATTTGCGAGGGTTTTATTCAACATTTATGGACCCAATGGATACCATTTTACAGTGGTTTGTTCCAGTGTATTATGTACGGTGTTATAGTGCAGGATAAGGATTTGTGGATATGTTGGAGAACAATTTAAAAGTAAAAGGACATTGACCCCTTCTATTCGATAATTCCATAGGGCGGATATTAGAAATGCCCTTGTGAACTTTAACGAGTAGGTAGGTTCAATGTCGTCCAACGATTTATTAAACATTTTCACCTCGCTGGGGCCCCAAATGAGAACCAAGGTATGCATGCATCTGTCACTTGATACGTGACTGTCGCGCGCCTCTATGACGTACGTAACGTACACTTTTGTTAGACTTGTTGCCGCATTTTAGGCGGATTTTTAATTGTTAATAAATAAATAACGAAGCCGAAATCGCAATTTTTTTATTCTTCGTTTTCGTCTTATATTATCGTCGAGAACCACCCCTTAGATTTTCTCCCACCTGTTGTCGAACACCCTGTATAATGGTAAAGAAAAACAAATTTTATGTCGTGTTTTTTAACGAAATGTCAAGGTCACCGATGTTTTTTTATAGATATATGTACAGAAATAATAATGTATCAGATCCCATATCTACGGGTTCGTTACATTGTAATTCGCGGTGTCTTTAAATATCGAATCAAAGACAGAGCCTCGTTTCTTTTAGTCCGCCGACGTGATCCCTTTCGGATGTTTTTCTTTAAACGATTCAACGAGCTGCCGAACTCTGTTCGGTCACAGCCCAGCCTTAGTAGAGAGAACATCAAAATAAATATCGTTCTAAATTCAATACCTTTTTTTTAAATTAAAATACATACCTTGCTTCCCAAAAACCAATATTTTTCAAATGGAATAATATATTTTTTTGACGTTAGCACGATAGACAATAAAAAACTGAATTTAGTGGATACCACCTTTTTGACCTTGAAACGACCTTGAGCAAGAATAATCATGTTGGAGCGAATAAAATTGTGGAAGTTTAAAACTTACGTGTTTCAGCAAAGATTACGCGTTGTTTACGTCGGGTTGACCTTTACAAACCGCAATGAATGTTTGAAATATTTTTCATAGTAAAGAACGTATGTTTATGTTAGAGTATGTATCATTGAGATCGTTAACAGAAGGTTAATCGGTTAGAATAAGTACGTTGTTCCTTCAGCATTATTCGAATTCGAAACGTAAAATTTCATTTTATCTTGCCCCATAGATAAAAGTCCAATAGTGTCAGATCCGGAGAACGGGCTGGCCATGGAATTGTTCCTCGTCGCCCAATCCAGCGTCCAGGATATTTCGTATTTAGCACCGTTGTAGCAACTTTAGAATAATGTCGCTGCGTCGCCGCGCGCCGTCTCTTTTTCTCGAAACCCGCTCTCCCTCGGAATTTCGATACGTTCGTATGTATGTGGTCGGATAGCTTCAGGGTCCCGAAGATACATAGGTAGCCGGATACGCTTCGGGATCTCGAAGAGACATAGGCAGTTGGAATAGCCGGACACGCTTCGGGGTCCCGAAGAGACATACAGTGAGTCACGAAAGTATTCGAAAGCTTCGAAATGAAACGTTTCAAGCTTAAAAAATATAAAACATATTACGAATTATAAAATACTTTTATTCCTGTAGTAACATATAAGTATCATGATTATACATGTTAAATTTAAAGTGTCTTTGATAACATGAACGATACTTATAAAACATTTCTTAGTAACATCGGCAAAATGAACGCCACAAAAGTATTCGAACGATGAAACTTGTAATACAAAACAAATCTTGAATGTGACAAACTACAAACATTGGCTTTCTCAGTTATCATTATACACTTTCCGCGTTTAGTACAAAAAAATCAGAAACAACCATCACTGATAGGAAATTTATAATTAAATGGCATAATGAAGGCAAAAGCTACGGTGAAATAGCTCAATTATTAGGGAGAAATAAATCTATCGTTTATTACATAGTGAAAAAGTTAAAAACCACTGGAATCCTTCAGGATAAAGTCCGTTCTGGCCAGGCCAAAAAATTAACGAAGATGGAAGAAAATACAATTGTGCATGAAATAAAAAAGATCCTACAATTTCTGGTCCGAAATTTGCAACGCTAGTCGCGAATAATTTTAGAAAACAAGTGCACCCTGAACTTTGTCGAAGAATCTTTGGTGAAAATGATTTTCATGGTCGTATTCCTCGAAAGAAGCCGTTTATTAGCAAAGTTAATAAGCCGAAGAGATTAAATTTCGCTAAAATATATGTCAATAAAGATACAGATTTTTGGAAACGCGTTATATTCTCTGACGAAAGAAAATTTAACATATTTGGACCAGATGAATACCACAAAATTTGGAGATTAGCAAATAGAGAAATGGATCTTTAAAACCTACGAACAACCGTGAAGCATGAGGGTGGATCGATAATGGTATGGGGGTGTATGACAGCCAACGGTGTTGGAAACCTCGTTATTATCGAAGGAATATTAGATAAATATATATATCTGCAAATATTAAAAGATAATTTGAAACGAAGTGCGGCAAAATTAGGGGTAGTAGAGAATTTTCATTTTCGACAGGACAATGATCCGAAACATACTGCACATATCGTTAAATAGTGGATCACATACAATGTACCTCGCGTTTTAGAAACACCCCCACGTTTTAGAAACACTTATGGGCAGAAATCGGCAGACAACAAATATAATACAAAATTTTTGAAATGGCAATATTTAACTATGTTCTATCCCTCCGACCATCTTGCAACTTTTGTACGTATTAGATAGGTAACAGAACATTGTTGTTGAATTTTTTTGAAAGTGGTCACTCGAAGGGTTGTTTGAAATTCCCACCCCTAAAAAATTAAATATTTTTTTCTACCCTTAATAATTTGATCACAATTGTGAAAAAAATATATGTTATGAAGGACGTAAGTACGAGTATTTTCGTATTTTTTTTTATTAGAATATCTTAATTAACAATCGAGACAAAAAATGATATAGTTAAGGGTATTTACCCTCATATAATCCTTATACGAAGGGTTAGAGACTTGAAATTTTGGGGGGTTATCTTTCAACCCGAAAGCAATGTTTTCCACACAATTTCAATAAAAACCCGGGGTGGGGCCGTATTCACCATGCTTAGTCTGCTAGACCCTTTCCCGACTCGCCCGAACCCGAAATGTCGAGTACTCGCACACCCCTAACAAATAGTCGAAATAAAAATATTTACTGACCGCCAATGGTTTTAGATTTTTTATTCTCGTTGGTATAACACATATGTCGTGTCATTCTTATGTTTCGATATCGCGGAAACCAGCATCATATACTCTATAGTATTACAATTAGAATGGATTAGTCGACTAACCTCGTTAGTCAATTAGCCCCTACTATAAAACACATGTGTTTAGATTTATAAATGTTCGTATCTGTCACAAAGCCTGCGTGCTTCTCAGGTACAAATTTTCAGCTTACCTTCGTTTTCAGGATTCAAGGTGTCATTTGAAGGTCATACCGTAGTGCATACCTAAATATATTTTATTAAGAGCTACACGATGCAATAAGAAGAAATATGTAGTTATTTGAAACAACAACGTCGACGGTCTTGAAAACTTCGAGAAAAATACAACGTTTGAAAGAAACAATTACATATGTATAAAATATTTTTTTAATTTTCGTAATTGGGAAAGATATTCGACGGTTTACTCTATGACACCCTGCAGAATACGTAATCGGGTTACAAGAACATCTTGCACACTTTTATTTATTAGTGTTGAAGTTGATCGGTGTGTAGGAAGACATTAATGTGTCATAACTGACTGTTTTGTATGAAGTACTTAGTTTTCATGGTGGATAATGAGGAGAAATTTGATATTCTTGCATAGTCCTCGTTAAAGTGAATTATTTGTGTGTAAAACATTTTTCAAAATTATGTACACTTCAAAAGTTATAACGGTTAAAAATGTCCGTACTAACGCATGTTAGGGGAACAAGCATGACAGACATTACCAACGCACAACCATCCCTAGCTTGAACGATTTGTATTACTGTAACTCTTGCAGTGTATGGTTTTGAGAAATGTTTCAAAGGAAAACTTCCTCGCCACAATCTGTAAAAAAAAGTTGATTTTGAAATCTTGTGTACAGAAAACCCATTTACACCACTGATGCCTTTTCACACCAACAATTTCTTCGTATCTAAGAGGTTTGCAAGATGTACAGCATTTCCGGTTAACCTTTGGTTACTCGCGCCTCGATTTGTGCAAAATTTCTCGCGTTGGGTCTTGTATACAGGGTGTCTCAAAATTCTTTCAACATCCAGAAATGGGAGGTCCCTGAGATCATTTGAAGCGACACTTTCCTTTGTAAAAATGTCGTCCGCGGCTTTGTTTAGGAGTTATTCACAAAAAACACGGACCAATCAGTGCGCGGCTACAGCGGATAGATTCTGGCTTGGCCAATGGCGACGCCAGGCTAAGCGGGACCTGATAGGTTTTCGCGTTTTTCGTTTATAACTCTTTAACAAAGCCGCGAACGCCATTTTTGCAAAGAAAAATGCCGCTTCAAATGAGCTCAGGAACCTCCCATTTCCGGATGTTGAAGGAATTTTGAGACACCCTGTATAAAACAACTATTTCAATTCTAATTCATTATTTGTTTAAATTAGTTAGATCTCTGTTAATATTTTTTGACAGAAAGTTTGACAGGAATTACGCATTTATGTTAACATCGAAATTACCATGATCCCATGCAAGTAACTAAAGGTTACATGGAGCACGTTACGTAAATTATTAGGTAAAGATACTCCATGGAAAAGGCATAAATTGTTGAAATTACATACCTACGTGATATACCACACGTGCATGATGTTCCAAAATTACGAGGCTAGATGATACAAACATAATTCTAAATTACAGTAGTATTTCCGTAACTGTCGTGTCTTTCCGAAAACTTTAATAAGCGTGTAATAAGTGTATTACACGAGTTATTATAATCGTAATTACTTCGTGTTTGATGTAATTTTAATTAAACAAACAAAACGAATACGATGATAAGTAGTTTCACAAAAAAGAAACATTAGAAAAGTTGCAATCTTTTGCTTCTTACACATTAGTGAGTCTCACCGATCCTCGACCGCTCGCTGCACTGGCTCGGTTGTCGAGTCTGTTTACCTTATGTGGGAATCCGCTAGCGGTGGGGATAAGACGTTGACAGTTACGGTAGAGACCTTTGCGACACTTACGGAGATAATACTGTACATGAAAATCGAAAGGTCCTTCTCCATATTCAACTTAAGACTTCGTTTCCTAGATATTAACCCTTTCACTACCGTAGACGAAATATCTCGCTTCCACGATGTCGAAGAAACGATGCTATGGACGAGACTCTCTCGTGTATCTTTATTACTGATATGAAGTGATTTTTTTCTTCTAAGTTTAACACAAGTAATCGATTTTTAAGACATGTCATCGTTTGGTGGAAAGTACTTAAAGATGATAGATATTAGATATTCGATATTTGACACAATTGAAGTTTTTATTGTTTATTTTGTATGGAATGCTTGAGAGCATGCCGAAATGCATAATGTAACGAAACAATGTTTACAGAAATATCTGACTTCCCTTCGTCGGCTATTCTTTTTGAAAACTACACATTCTATTGTTGAATGAGATTTTTTCTGTGAATTATATTTTTGTATATTAGATCTTCTACATCGATTACAATTATCCCTCTGCATTCCATACAAAATAAACAATAAAAACTCGAATTGTGTAAAATATGGAGCATTTTACATTTATCATCTTTAAGCACCTTCCACCAACGATGGCATGTCTTAAAAATCGATTATTTGTGTCACATTTTCAAATAAAACACGTCATATCAATAATACAGATACACGAGATATCTTTTCCATTGTAGTGAAAGGGTTAAAAATTGAAAATTGATGTTTCGACTTCTGATGTGCACTGCTTGAACCGCAATCAGCTGAGCAATAAATTAGATAAGATAAAATAGAATAAATAAAATAATATAGAATAGATAAAAATTTGTTCAGGTTGAAATCGGACAATTAAGGTAATCCTCTTTGTCAGTGTGTCTTCCTCGTCTCCAATACTATAAATAACCAATGAATCGAAGAATAGTAACAGGTAGTACAGGTAGTAACAGGTTACATTCTTTCCTTCCTTGATATTAATCGTGGATACGCTCCTGAATCTGCGTCTATTAAACGGATACTGTTGCATTTTTTCTTTTCAAACGACCGATAAAGTATGGGTATCAAATCCAATAAAATCACATTTCGATCTAACAATTTTACCATTCGAAAATTGTTCTATTGTCATCGTCCTCTTCTCATTCTTATCTGTTCATTGGACAATAACAACGCAGCTTTCAACACTTCTGTGTACAACATTCATGAGTTAAAACGTGACATTAGCGATGCAGTGGACAGTGAAAGTACCCCAACGCTTATCAAATTTTTATTTAATACTTGGGAGCTCAAAGATTGCGTTATAAATTTTTGAGTATTCTTACTGTTAGTGGTAAAGATATTTAAATACCATTGACATTGTAAATGTTGCATTTTTATTTGTTACAGGAGCCACAGAACTGCGAATAAACAAATAAATCACGCGAATATAATTATTTACGTAATGCACAGAGAAAGTAGTTTTTTACTGGCAAAAGCAAATAGAATGATTTGTGTTTGAAAAGTTTAATAGTTTATAATCTTACTTAATTATTTCGGCATGACTTCCAAGTATCAGTGGATCAGTTAGTCTTTTTTTATAAAAATATTTACCATTTCTCTAATATTTTCTGAGAACATATCTTGTTCTCTGTCTTTAAATTCCTCTATGTTCACGATTTCAATCATCGATTTATTTGGCAGACATAGTACAAAAATTTCAATTTTATTATAATATAATTTAAATTGCGAATACCTTGTCATCTCTTCAATGATAACAGTTCAAGATGTTGAAAACATGTAATGAAAATTGAATTTACTTCTTTATTAATTTATTTCTTAATTTAGAAAGTTTCATTTCATTTACATGTAATGAAAACATGCAATGAAAATTTGTTAAAATGGTATACGTACTCTTCTTATGAATTCAAAGAAAGAATCTTCCAAAAACCAATGAATTATTTCTGGCACTTAATATTTACAAATTAGACAAACCATTGATTCTTTGTGAATTTCTAAATACATTGAATTGCAGTAAAAATTCTAATAAAAATGTAATTCATAGTTGCATAATAATAATATTTATGTTGAGATTATAACAGAAAGAAAACATATGCTAACTGAATAAACCATTTGTTACCGTTTTACAACGTTTTATATATTAAATCATATTTTTAGCAATGTAATGAAATTTTGTCTGTAGGACATCTATAAACATTGTATTTTAAAATTGTCGTTGATAATCCATGTTGATTATCCATGATAAATATTTTGTATACTTAGAATGATCAATTATTTATGTTTATCTGGTGTTTCCTTCCGCTCGAAGAATTAAATATAACTTTTGATAGCGTTTCGTTACTTTCACGATTCACCGCACTTAAAATAATTCCATTTTAATACAATATATACATATATATATTGATTAAAACCAAATCTTTTAGAAAACATAAAATCAGGCAAAGTGTCGCATTAAATCTTTAAATTATGTAAATCCCTGAAATCATCTAATGGCTCTAAATATCCGCGAAAAATGATTAAAAACATTCATATTCTCTCATGTCATTGATCTAAATTAAGACAAATACGTGCAGCTAAAAAAATCAACGACTGGCGAATTGAAAGAAAATAGTAATAAGCTTTCTTAATAATTACCACTATAAAATTAAAATTTTACTTTTTTCGTCCGTTCGCATCTAGATATTTTTGTTCGCACAATATAATGTTTAATTCAATTCAAAATTTTCAGAAGTCCGCACTAACATAACCGAAAACCGAGAAGAAAAATAATAAATTATTCGTAATGACACAGCGATCTTAAGTTATGTGGAATAACTAACTACATTTTCTTCGCTGATGGTAAATGTAGAGTCTTAATATAAGAGTCAGTCAATCGGTTCTGTTTCTCTTTTCCAGGGACTTATGTTTTAAGGAGTTGCTAAACTATTTACGAAACTTCTGAACATCTTTATGAAGAACGCGAACTCGCATTGTCCGCTCATAATCGATTTAAACAAATAGGTTTCCATGTTGTACTCAGAGGATGCATAGACTTTCGACGACGTTGGAATCGAACGTTTCCCTATTAAATTTTTCTTGAATCCAAATCTACAATTTAGCTCGAAAGGTGTTGATATAAAGTACCGAGCCAAAACATGAACATTTGTGCACATGTTTATGCTCGACATGGTTTAGTGATAACTGGACTGCGGATTTTATGCATTTATCACAAAACTGTATAATTTAAAACGGTAAAACATTAGAAGAATTATATTATCTTCGATCTACTAAACACGTTAAGAAACAAAATAAATTTCCATTTCATCCCAGTTTGTTGCAATTTGAGTAATGCCATTTTTGCATAAAGACCCGCAGTCTGGTGATAATGCATTCTGTCTTGATGACTCAACTACGGATTAATGGGGCACGCGATGTGACATATACCTTATACATAAAACTCAAAAACGAGTGATATAAAACGTATTGAATATAACAGTTCCGGTGGTTCTGTCGAGTTAAACATAATAATTGTTCTTAATATTTTTATTTGTTATCTATGTGTACGGTGTAATATTATATTTTTACATTGATTACTTCGTAGGTACTGGCAAACCATGTTCACCAATAATGCACTGCCATTCTTAACTTAGAATTTGGAATTGCACTTGGTAACATTCGACAGACATTTTATTTAAAACTTGTGGTGAATTCAGTATTAAGAAACATTACCACAACATTATTTCGAAATAATAGGAAATTAACATCGTCAATAATTTAGACCAGAATTTCAATTTAAAAAGGAAAGGAAAAATTAAACGATGCAGTATGTTTACAGCTGTCTGAGACAATAAAATGGTTTCAGCGATAAACTATGGGCTAATGAAATATTTACCAGCAAAAACAAGTGAAACTATTTTACATTTATTTAAAAACGAAATGTTTTAGTGAAATGGATTAAATACTATAAAAGTGGTAGTACAGTATTATAAAATTAGGTAGAAAATTTATGTGCAAGACGTAGCCAGAATAATGGTACGGGAAGGTTGATTCTTGTAAGAGCCTTTATTATAAACTTCTCTCTTTTCCATTACCTCATATAAAAATTAATTAATTTGTCTAATTTTACAACAGACGATTCTAAAACTGTCAAGATAGACAGCATATCTACAAAATCGAAAACAAAATTACATGTAACGAACAGTTAAAAATGTACAGAAAACTTATTTATCTAGATACATTAAATTTCAATATTTGTTGAACACAAACAGCTGATTTGGACATTATTTATATCTATACTCGCTATTTTTCTTATGTTATTCTTTTCAATTAACTTCTCTCGAGTTCTTACTTAAAATCAACAAATATCTTTGCATATATTTACTTCTCATCGATCTTATACCATCAAGTTACATTGTAATTTACAAGATTCAATTTATTACATTCTAAAATTCGAATTATAAATTAATAAGTATCAACGAAATAGTCATAGATTGAGACTGACTAAATTCGGCCTCTGCTCTCATTGTTTTACGAAAACGTTCAGAATGAAAGATTTCGCTGATAAAGAAAATACAAAATAATTTTATTCTGCACCTGTGGAATCGCGTCCAGTTTGATTCTGCTATCTTGATTGAACAGATAACGAATAAAAATGTTCGAAGCAACTATTATGTTCTATTGTGAAATGCCGAGGGAGATATATCCTTCACCTAACATCTCTTGTACTACATCTTGTAACAATATATCCTTTGTATTGCGATATTTCATCGATGCATATACAGCTTGTACCCCACATGCCTTGTTCGTTTCTAGAGAACTACTTGTATTGGCAACAGCATATGTATATTTAAACTAGGCACACCTACGACTATCTGGAATGCGTAGTGTACGTACAGTAACACTCTACATATTATCCGCATCCGTTTCTTGACGCCCATAAGTGTGGATTTCATTTCGACATATTTATTCTTCTTTTTTTTTTTTTTGTTACATAGACTCCTGCCACTCTCTTTGTAATTTGCTCCCCTCGTTTTAATGCGATGCCGGAATACTCCTTCGAATGTACACCTCAAGAGATACTTGCAAACCTCGATAAGTTTCTTCGCGTTTGAACCAATCCAAAAAAAAAAAAGAATAAGAAACAAAAAAAGTGAAACAAAATACCAAACCAATAAGTTACCCCCTTCAGCATAATGTCAATCTGTTAATTGAATTGTGAAGAGATTCTACTTTAACGCTTTTTCAGGTTCAAATCAGTTTTGCGGTCTTCCCCGACAGCAAGGTTGATTCAGGTAAAGACAAGGTTTTTCATATTTTGACAGTTGTTTTAATCACCGAGAGAAAAGTATATTTGTACACATGAGACTTTTACACGGTTTAACTAGGTAACGTTCCAAGCATCTGAATTTGTTCCTTTCTTTGAGTATGGTTTCTCCTAGCAGCTCATTCGATCACGATAGTGTCCAGTGCAGATTATATATACATATATATTGTTAACAATATTAACATATCCATGACCGTCCCATTCCCGTGTATTTATCACGTATATACATATATACTGTATATTGTTGCTTTAATTCTGGTATGTGTTTTTTTCAAAGTACAAGTACTGTATCATAGGATTCGTTATCTTGACACCTTTCTCTCGGTACAACATCGCTTTCAAAGCTTGTGGACATTTTTTTACTGATTTGCACGCAATAGCAATAGCAATAATAATAACACGGATGGTCACGGCATCATCAATGACAACAGGACGTGAAGTTACGAATATACGGTAGGCCCACAAAAACACATACAAATGCTTTCAAAAGCTGTGTCTAATGTTGGTAAAAGATCAAGTTACATTCTGAACATCAAGGTACTTTTATTACAACAGTATTCTATAATAGTATTGTTATTGTAGATGTTAGGTTCGAAGAACACTCAACGATATACAGGGTGTCCCAAAATGTTGTACTTTCTTGGAAAGGGCTGATTCCTGAGGTCATTTCGTGTAACTTTTTCCTTTGCGAAAATGTTCTCCGAGGCTTCGTTAACGAGTTATCAACGAAAAACGCGGACCAATCAGAGCACGTCTTCTGTGTACGGCCGTGCTCTGATTGGCCCATGTTTTTCCTTGATAATTCATTAACAAACCTGGAAAAAGCATTTTCTCTCTCAAAAAAATATTACTTCGAATGAACTGAGGAACCACCCCTTTCAAGGATGTACAACGTTTCTGGGCCACCCTGTATACATATGTTCCATTTGGATAATACATATTTTTCAGAATCATCGATCATGCGAAGATTGCAACAATATTATCGGGCGACTTGCTAGCCAGAACATATTTCTAATATACTTTATTCATATTTTTTTATCAACTTATTTTCTCGATGGAAATATTCCAGTTACTTTATTTTTTTTTCTTGTGATGTATCAAATAATGTTCTTTCTATATGTCTAAATACAGGGTTATTATAAAAGAAATAGATTGTTTTGCTATTCTGTGTAAGAAAAATGCTCGTAATACATTGAGACGTGCCTCGAACTGAATTGTGGCGATACTCTGGATCTGCCCTTGGGTGCTCTGAATTGGCCCCGGGGCCCACGCGTCGGAGAAAATGTCCTCATAGGAACAGAAACTCTAGTCTACCATGTGTTCGCCTTGTACGAGGATCAATTAATAAATAAGTTACTCCTAACTTTTCTGTTGAACAAGGTGAATGCATAGAAGCAATATTAATGTTGATGTATCGTAAATTCAACTTAAGGGGATAGACACGTTTTCAGGATTGCAGGGAGTGCGGGATTCGCCTTCTCATTTCTTGATAATGCAAAGATGGGGTTTTTAGTTCTCAAAAGATGTAAACTTTACTTTCCCAGACTCCAAATTTTTGCCTTTCTCTTAAAAATTATTATTTATTTGGCATGTAATCCGGTAGATTTGTACCCGGAGAATCTGCAGATCGAAGTTTCGATCCTGTAGGTTCAATGGTTCAAGAGTTACGGTTGCTTAATGTTGAGCAATTTGCAGTGCCTTTGACAGGTAAGCGCGCTGCCATGTTGGTTTGTAGTGACGATCGCGCGCCGCTTATAGCGCAGAACCGCTAGATGGCAGCACGGGCACACAGTAATATTGCTAACATAGAGAAAATATCTCAGAAAATGTTTGAGAAGAAATATCGTGGAAAATATTTACAAAAACCTAACCCAGACCTAACCCAGACCAGTTAAAACGCAATATCGTGGCCATGTCTTCCAAAATTCAAACAACAATCGCAATACCCGTTCTATATTGTCAGCATTATCGCGTGCCGTGCTGCCATCTACCGGTTCTGCTCGGTAAGCGACACGTGATCGTCGCTATAAACCAATATGGCGGTGCGCTTACCTGTCAAAAACACTACAAATTTCTCAACATTAAGCGACCATAACTTCTGAACCATTCACCCTACAGGATCGAAACTTCGATCTGCAGGTTCCTCGGGTACAAATCTACTGGATTGCATACCAAATACGTAATAATTTATAGAAGAAAGGCAAAAATTTTAAGTCCGGTAAAGTAAAGAGCAGCCCTCAAAAGTTTTATTTTTACGTTTACGAGGTGTAATTTGCATTATTCGGCAGCATGTAGCTATCGCAGCTTTATGCTTCCGAATAATACAAATTACGCCTAGTAAACGTAAAAATAGGACTTTTGAGCGCAATTGCGGCTTAGATTGATCTTTTATCTAGCGCTATTAGCTACTGAAAGCCACCATCTTTGCATTATCGAGGAATAAGAAGGCGCATCCCGCACCCTTGCAATCCTGGAAACGAGTCTACCCTCTTAATTATATCAGTCAATCGTAAACTACAGGGTATTTCACCTAATTTGGCCATCTTATACCTTTGTACTCGAAGATATTTTAACTCGACAATTAAACATTTCTTCCGACCTAGAATATTTTCATTCCCCATGCTTTTTTAAATTTTATGGATATGAAATTGGTATAGAACCTCATACAATACCTAAATTTTTAGTAATTAATTAGATACTGACATATTTAATAATGTGAACAATATTTTGAATAATGGTACAGCAATTTTTAGTGGCGTCTCTCTCAGAGTCACAATTCGAGTGCAAAGAGTTAAATAACTTAAAAGCTCAGAGAAATTGAGTATTCAATTCGAAGGTAAAAAACTTTTCTCAAGGTCACATTTTTTCGAGATGTCGAGAACATTGAAGTTTTTAAAAAATAGTGCTACATATTTTCATTACAACAGTCTTACAGCTCGTACGAAACCAAATTCCACGAGAAAATCATGTTTGTGTGCGAAGAAGGTAAAGGTAAGATTTGTATGTTTCAATGCAAAATATCGCCTGTTAAGATTATCGTTTTGATATGATACTTGTAAACATAATTTATACGATGAAATCAGAACACGAAAGTCTGTTTACAAGCATCAGGAACAATTACACGACACACATGAGCTAGAAGACTGTTGTAATAAAAACGAAGTCCCATTTAAAAGAACCTCGATTACCTCGAAATCTCGTGAAGAGTGCGCTTGAGAATATTTTGTTAATACTCTTTTTCTCTGAGTTTGTTCCTATCCAATTATATTTGTATAATTATTGTATTAATGCTACTCTTGAAATGATACAACTTTCGGTTCAACCATTTTGTCATACACCAAATATTGGGTTGGCAAGAAAGTATGAAATTTCGGTGTTTTAAGGTGAAATAAAACCGAACTTTTTTATTCAAGCAATGAACTTTAATCAATAAAATGTTTTCCATTGTGTTCGATGATATTTTGCCATCTTTCTGGTAGCTTCATAATTCTGCGCTCATAAAACTTCTGATGCTTATCGGCAAAAAACTGATCCAAGTGCGATTTCAGGTCATCATCATCAGTGAATGTTTTACCATTGTGTTTTGCCTCACACATCTTTGATAACACGTGAAAAATTATTAGAGCTTGGTTGGGAAGTGATGTCACATCCACAATATAGCCCGGACATTGCACTAGTAGATTAACATTTATTCCGAAGTTTACAAAACTCCTTGAATGGTAAAACATTTGCTAATGATGATGACCTGAAATCGCACTTGCATCAGTTTGTTGCCGATAAGGACCAGAAGTTTTATGAGTGTGGAATTATGAAGCTACCAGAAAGATGGTAGAAGATCATCGAACAAAATGGAAAATATTTTATTGGTTAAAGTTCATTGATTGTATAAAAAAAATGCTTTCTATTGGACCTTAAAACATCGATATCACTTTCTTGACAACCCAATAGTTTACAAGTAATTTAGGAGTGACAATAGCCGAATCATCCTGTATTCTCTAGCAAGAGTAAACGAAATTTCAAGAGTATCGCTCAAGGTCAGTTTAAACACACGCCTCAATGTCTTCAGCAGATTTCTTTCTAAAGCATCTAATTGTTTTCTCATAATCCTGCGTTAATTGAAAATAGCATCTACTTTTACGGAGTTTCTGACGTCAGTGGCTTCTCAGTGCTTGAGTTTCAGAATGATAGACCAAACATATCAAAAATTTTAGTCACTTTTTCGGTAATTATTTACAGTAGGTAAGACGTAGGTGGACTCGTTTCCACGATTGCAAGGGTGCGGGATGCGCCTTCTCATTTCTCGATAATGCAAAGATGGGGTTTTTCAGTAGTCATAAACGCTGGATAAAAAATCGATCCAGAGCCCTATCACCGTCAAAAGCCCTATTTTTTCGTTTACGAGACGTAATTTGCATTATTCGGCAGCACGTAGCTATGGAAATAACTACATGCGCAGTTGCATGGTTCCAAATAATGCAAATTACGCCTCGTAAACGAAAAAATAGGACTTTTGAGGGCCATATAGCGCCCTAGATCGATGTTTTATATAGTGTTTTCGTCCACTGAAAAACCCCATTTTTGTAATATGTATCGAGAAATGAGAACGCGAATCCCGCATCTTGCATTCCTGGAAAAAGGAGTTAACTCCCGTAAGGACTGCGTCTTCTAGACGGACGACACTCACGCGTGACTGCAGACAGGCACCACAGTATACTCACACACCGCTAGATCACGTATACGTACGCGAGGATTGCAAGGCTCCGGGATTCCACTCCTGATTTATCAATAATGCAAAGGCGGGGTTTTTTAGTAACCAAAATCGCTAGACGAAAGATCAATCTAGGGGGCTATTTGCCTCAAAAGATCTACTTTTACGTTTACGTCGCGCATTTCTCACTATTCGGCATCATGTTCGGTATCGTGGCTGTCAATATGCTGTCGAATAATAAGAATTACGCGTCGTAAACGTAAAAGTAGGACTTTTGAGGCAAATAGCCCCCTCGATTGATCTTTCATCTAGCGATTTTGACTACTGAAAATCCCCATTTTTGGGGTTTCAGCGCGACCAGTGCTGCATTTTCATTTGTTCCAGCATTTCTTCTCCTGCGGCTCCGCTAAATTCTGTCGAATAATGCGAATATCGCCTGAAAAAGGAAAAATTAGGCTTTCTGGGATAGTAAGCGCGCTAGATGCATCTTTTATCTAGCGATTGCGACTATGGAGAGGTCCCCAAAATGCATTAGCGAGACGCTATTTTCCTTATCCCGGACCCTTGCAATTCTCGTTTACGTACATGCGTCTAGCGGTGTGTGGTGTACCACACAACTCATCGAGTCTACTCCCTTAAGGTCCTCATTCTGAACAACTTTTTCCTATACGTCTTTGGACGGCCTCGGTTTGCGAGACAAGTTGTTCGGAATGATAACCTCAATAACATATTTCAAGATCATTGAATTTGGTGAGGAATCCCCTATCGTAAATAATTACCACTTTTCCAAGTATACTTATGCGGTGTCTCCACAGTTTACAAACACTCAAGAAGTAGCTCGTATATACGTACACACACAATTCCAACACTCGTACATTACTATGTAATAAAAGCATTTTGAAACACGAAGCGTAACTTCATTTTGTGGAAACATTAAACGTTTCTTGTCCGAAAGCGTTCGAGTAATATTCATAAACCATTCTATGCCCTTCACTTTCTTCAATGTGACAACCGTCTGAGATATTTCATACAATACATACATTCGAAAAAAAACAGTTGTAATTAAACGATTATATGTAGTTTTAATGGCTGACAGAGCGCTTTATCAGTTAAGTTTTTCGAATTTCTTTGTCGATATTGACTGACTGCTATAAAAGACTCTGCATAACACGTGTTGATATTCCACATAGCAAAATTTCTTAGATAGGTACTTAATCAGAAGAACAAACAACAAAAGAATAGTTTTTACCACTGACGAGTTAATCTTCTTTTCTTCAGCACGAAGCATTCCTTACGTAAATGTAGATGCAGACAAGAACCGCTGTACATTCGACCTTTCACATTAGCCAGGAGTTCTCTGCTGGTGCAATTTTTATCTAGGGTGACAGTGTCAAAGTTCTGGTCGCTAATTTTCGCCAAACATAAAAATTTCAGACCAAATTTAATATTATTTATTTATATTCAATTCAAGGGACGCAGCATTTCTTCAAAGTTCAAACGCCTTTGCTTTACAAACGAAGATTTCTAGTTTCATAAACGTTAAATATCTCGGCGTCTAATGGTAAACGAAACCATCCAACTATAAATTTAAAAATAAATGCTCGTGCAAGTGAAGGGTGAGTAAAAGGAGCTGGCAACGTTAGTGGGGATCGAAGCGGACATTTTGTTAAAGCACCATTGTTTATATGTGTACAAACAAAGTGATTCTTTCATTTAGAAATGTCTTGTTTATACAGGGACTCTAATGAATATAGCTAACAAAAAAGCAATTTAGATAATAAACTGATTCAAATTTTCAACGTGATAATGGAAACAGGCGATCAACGGTGACGCGATTGTGCGTTTCATTCTGAAAATTGATTTTCAGGATGATTAGCCCAATCGTGTTTCAGTGTTACAGTGTATCCTCGTTTAAGTATGGACACAAATACCTCTTGATATACTGAACGTACGAAACAATAATTCTGTGAAAATTACATAGCACGAGGGAACAAACTTTCTGTCGCTGGCGAATCCAATTTATATTAACAATTTAAGAGATACGATGATCAATGTTGATTTCTCAAATAGGACTATACGTTTTCTGTTAGATCGTCTGTCAGCGTATTTGAATACAAGTCTTTGATCTTAAATGATATTTGAGATATTTTTTTGGTTTTTTCTTTAGTACGTTTCTACGCACAAGAATAATTTAAAATGCAATACATGCAATAGGTAGCGAATAAAGGCAGTTTAAAATCAGTTGGATGAAACATACTATCAAGAATAAAATTGTAGACTAAATTTCACTATCGGGGACCAAAATTTTTAGACTCTTTTCTATATACTTCCGTAGATTTTTACGAGACGAATTCAGAAATGTAAGTTTCAAAGTTAGTTTTTATTAATAAGTAAGGCCGCCGCCAAAAAAGTTTGTGAATACGCAGACGGAACAAAATAAAGAAAAGAGTGCTATAAAAGGATGATATACGAGTACATACAATCACTAAAAAGAATATTTATGCGCCAATAAGTTTGGAGGTCCTATAGTACAGTCCTATAGTATTTAACGTTTGGAGTAGACTGCAAATCTCGATGCATTTATGAAGAAATTGGTTGGGCGAAATATAAAACAGTAAAAGATTCAAACAATTCAAGAATGTTGTAATGTTGCTTCTAACACTATACCTACCACGACCCATTTTAGATTTTTCATTTGACAATTATTGAAAATTTAAAATTATTGAAAGGTGTTTTCATGGGAATTGATTGAATACATTTTCTGACTCGAGTATATATTATAGTAAAAATCGCACAAAATATAAATAAATTTAATCTTGTTACTTTTATAATACCATACACATTAGAGTCACTTTTGATGGTCGGAAGGTTTAGTGTTAATGTAACAAAGTCGTTAAGGGATGAAATCCATTTTTATGCTATTCCTGCTTCCCACAAATAATGCAAAACATTTTTATTTTGTATAAAGATCCGCTAGATTGCTCGATCTGTATTCAAACGCAGTAGGAACAGATCTACGAAGAAAATATGTATACATATCTCTATTTAAAATAGGAACTTGAGCATTCTACATCTTAAAAATGGCTTCTAGAAAAATGTTTGCCACCTCGTGCCGTTTAATTGGCATATAACGATTTTTCGTGGTGCTTGAAGGGGTAAGGATCCATGCTTGAGCAAGCGGCACACTGTACGACAGTTGTAACCGAAAAGATTGACTTCACATTTGATCTGTCGCTCATTTGTAGATGAACGGGATGTGCATGTTGCCGGTAGCGCGACGAGATACGGTGGTCGTTGGTGGTAGTGGTTGCGGTGAAAGAGGTGACAACGCCGATAATAATAGCTGTAGCCCCTGTGGTTCGACTGGCGATGGTGGTTGCAATAATGAAAGCGGTAGCGAAGTCTCCGCCCCTAGTACGGGTACTCGAAACACTCTAAATAGCGGGGATGACGATATCAGTGGTTCTAATGCGAATCCTCGGAAATCCCTAACGGTAGAGCCACGTCCGTCTCGTGCTCAGGGTATAAGAAAGCTCCAGAAGTGTCTGAGTACTACTACCAACCATTACGAGGTGGATTCCTCGTCGTTGAACAACCTTCCAACGCCTTCGCTATTCTCTGGTCACCGTAGCACCGAGATACGAAGCAATCCGTCGATCGGTCCGCAACCTTCTTTGAACTACCAGACTATTCTCTCCAACACCAGACAGTATAACAGTTTCGGTAGTATCACTGAACGCAATTATCACTTTTTATATGCAATTCTATTACCTATCATACTAAAATTCTGTAGACCGTCAGATTTTGTTTCTATGTTACTGAATGAGACAAGTCTATTCCTCTTCTAAGTGCTTTGTTTTCTTCGTTTCGTTGTTGGTTTGATTTTACACTGTCAATAGAGCGATTCTTCTACGATAGGCTACGCGCGATCGATGGAGACCAGAATATCTTGAACGGCGTTCTATTATCCAATCGGTACTGGGCGTCCGGGAAATTGTGGTACAGTGAAAACGGCAGACTAGACAAATGTTTTAATGAAAACATTGTATTGTAAAACAGATTTGTATAAATGTAGATATTATATTTTCCTTTTTTTTCTGTAATGCGACGCCATAGATTAGAGAAATTCACGTTTCCATTGCGGTACAGAGAAAACGGCAAACTAGACAATTGTCTTGTAAATATATTTTTTTCTGTGATGCGACGCCATAGTTTTTGCTAAACGAACATCTCCATTATGATACAGAGAAAACGGCAAACTAGACAATTGTCTTATGAATATATTTTCCTTTCCTTTTCTATGATGCGACGACATAAATTAGAAATATTAACATTTCCATTGCAGTACAGAGAAAACGGCAAACTAGCCATTTGTCTTACGAATACATTTTTTCTGTGATGCTACGTCATAGTTTTTGCAAAATGAACATCTCCATTGTGATACAGAGAAAACGGCAAACTAGACAAATGTCTTATAAATATATTTTCCTTTTTTTTCACTGTGATGCGACGCCATAGATTAGAAAAATTCACATTTCCATTGCGGTACAGAGAAAACGGCAAACTAAACAAATGTCTTATAAATATATTTTCCTTTTTTTCACTGTGATGCGACGCCATAGATTAGAAAAATTCACATTTCCATTGCGGTACAGAGAAGACGGCAAACTAGACAAATGTATTATAAATATATTTTCCTTTTTTTTCTGCTATTCGATGCCATAGATTAGAAAAATTAACATTTCCATTGCAGTACAGAGAAAACGGCAAACTAGACAATTGTCTTATAAATATATTTTCCTTTTCTTTTCTATGATGCGACGACATAAATTAGGAATATTAACATTTCCATTACAGTACAGAGAAAACGGCAAAATAGACAAATGTCTTATAAATATATTTTCCTTTTTTTTCTGCTATTCGATGCCATAGATTAGAAAAATTAACATTTCCATTGCAGTACGGAGAAAACGGCAAACTAGACAATTGTTTCATAAATATATTTTCCTTTTTTTTTTGCTATTCGATGCCACAGATTAGAAAAATTATCATTTCCATTGCAGTACAGAGAAAACGGCAAACTAGACAATTGTCTTATAAATATATTTTCCTTTTCTTTTCTATGATGCGACGACATAAATTAGGAATATTAACATTTCCATTGCAGTACAGAGAAAACGGCAAACTAGACAACTGTTTTATAAATATATTTTGCTTTTTTTCTGCGATTCGATGCCATAGATTAGAAAAATTAACATTTCCATTGCAGTACAGAGAAAACGACAAACTAGACACATGTCTTATAAAGATATTTTCCTTTTTTTCTGTGATGCGACGTCAGAGTTTTTGAAACAAGAACTTTTCCAGCTTTTTCTCAAATACGCTCGCATTTCCTTCAACTTTTCTGTAGATACATAGATCATTCGGGACGACTCAGATATATTTGTGAAGCAAATGACTCATGCATTTGTTAACACGGTTCTTGTATGTTTCATCAAGTTTCTAACGAATGATAACACTCGATTAGCGCAACAGATACAGGGTGAATAATGTGACTCGATCACTTTGAATATTAAAGTTGTTTTTGACGACAGGAAAAGACGTTAAAGAGAAAAACATTATTTGATTGGAAGAAACGAATGTTGTGATAACAATACATTTTTTGCGAAATTGCAGAGGCATCGATGTATTTTTATAGTACTTTTTTATAGTATTATTATAAGAACACATTGGTGACCTTGAAACCCTAAAAGATGTGGCCTCGAGAAAACTATTTTGTTTACACTTCGAACCAAATCTTCTCCTTGGTAGGCCATCAACAACAAATGAAATATTTAAGGTGATCAGGTTATGTTGTTCACCTTGTATATTGGACCATGGTCGTATAATTTATTCATACATTTCTTTGTTAAAATGTGACTGAATGTTTGTATCATGTATTAAATCGTGTACCGACAAATTTTCAAATTTGACTTTCTTCAGAACGAATACCAATCGAAATGATATTAACTACACACTCAGACCATGTACAGGGCGTTACAAAATGATATGTCAGAACCATCATAACGTGATATCGACGTAAATAACTTGCCGCAAATTCGGCCGTGAGCTCGAAAATTGAAGGTCCATGATCAAAAATTTTGTCTTCTATTTTTCTTCTATATTAATTCTATTTTAATTCTATTCACCACGAGGATCAACTTTACAACATGAACCGTATGAAAAGGATGATCATGACTAGACAGCGGATTTTATGCGTTTTTGGCAGAAATGAGTAGGTGTAATTCAAAGCACTAAAACATTAGACGAATTTCAAACAATTGTTCCATTGTTTTCAACCTATTCAACATATTTTGAAAGAAAATAAGTTTGTATTTCACTCCACTTTGTTACAGTGCGGGTAGAAAATGTCTATTTTGCATAAAGATCCGCTGTCTAGTCATGACATATTATTTCGTGACACCCTGTACATCAACGTCTACATTAAATATTCAACGTGTTAATGTCTGCAAAAATTCGTTGCAATTTACTATTTCGTTTACAAATATTCGTCGTCAAGGCGTCGTTTAAACAATTTCGTTCCAAATAAGAACGTTTCCGAAAAAGTGGGCGCATTTGAAAAAAGACGAAAACCTAATTCATGCTTGAGAATTTGTGTTAACGTGATGTATGGTATGATAAATACGAACTGAACCGCAGATGTTACAGAATACCAAGAACGCAGGTTCGAAAGTGACAGACAATAGAGACTCGCTTGACTTAACGAGATATGAAATTTTTATTTTTCAGCAACCGTTTGGTGTCGATGGTGACATCGCACATGATGAACTTAATTTTTTGTAAGTGGAGTCGTTCGTTCCGTTTCAGGGACACCTTCTCTCTCTCTCTTTCTCTTTTTTAACCGACAACGTATGGTCCGAATACGTGCAATCGTAGCCCACCATTCGACGAGTGAAATGATCACACATAGTCAAAGTTCTGACAAAAAGAAAATATGCATGAATGAATTGTGCCATGTTGCAGCAGCTTTCAAGCTTTTTTTAAGAAAGAGAACAGTTTTACGTTTCCACCGACTGATCTTTTGTTTGCGATCATAATACGATTACGTGGCATCATGGAACAGACAGGAACGTCGCATAAAAAAAGTAGACTGCACAGTCTCCTACACACGCACAGTATGTTCTCGTTTAAAATCATTTCTTTCGAAAACTACGTCATCGTTGACCATTGTTTTCATATTTTTTACGTGTTTTTACGAGGTGTCATACTTCCACAATTTGCCGGATACCTTTTCTATGTATGTCGCAATATGTCTGTGCGAAATGGAACAACCAAATTTCTTTTTCTAATCTCGAAATATTCGAAAACGTGTGGTACGTATTACAAATGAAAAATACATTGATCGTTAAACTGCGGATTTTAATGTGAACACATTATCTGACTTCCATTTCTTACAATCGCCTTGGAAAAATGTTATTTTGCATAAAAATCCGCGGGTTATTATTTATACTAGCAGCTGAAGTTAGTTGCCAACTGAAGAAGAGATGGCCGCGTCCGAAATCAAAGTTTGGGTCCGTGCGATTATTATTTATTGAATATTCGAATATCCAGAAAATTCTTGTTACGAAAGAGACTTATTCGTGAAGCTTCGTATTCCCTTTGAGTCTTCTATTTCGAAGTTAGTTATAGATTTTTGAGACAGAAGAGCACGTTCGTTGCGCAACAAACGAAAATGAAAAGAGAAATAGTAAGCTTGTGGAACGCTGTTGCGAAGATTGGTCCTCCGTTATCTCGTATCCTTTTCCCGCTGTGTCTGATTGATAAATACTGTCTGGTCTTTGCTGAGTGTCGATCCGTACCTTCGGCAGAATTTACTTCTCTGCATCGCATCTTTGTTTCTTAATGATCTGCTCACTCGCTCTTGATCAAACCACTTTTCTCCAAGACTACACGGAAATGGCACATCATCTAACTTGCGTGATTTCTAGTTCTCACTCTGCACATTCGATAAAGATTACTCTACCGCGTTCTTTCCGACTTTTCCTCTTCTATCTGCCTTATTATTTCAGTTGACTCTTTTTCTCTAATAGATGTGGCCTAACGATACATTTGAACTAACTTATTGGCTGGGTGTACGATGTATGGAATATCGGATATGCAGGATGTTAATGAAGATCAGTCACATTCCTTCAAGATCGATTCCGCCACAGTGAAATCCATATACGCGCGATATACAGTGTTCCAGAGTCGTCAGATCAGGGGAAATCACTCGAATCGAAGGGAATAAGTTACCCTCTCTCTCTGCCAGTACCGGATGAGTCACGTGACATTGTGACACGTGCACGACAGAAACGAAACGCGTCACGTGACCGGGCCGTGGCGGAAGCGTGGGGAAACAGTGTCGTAGAAGGGGAAGGTACAGTGGGGACACAAGTCTTGATCTGACGGCTCTGCAGTGTTCCATCTTTATAATGTAGCGGTCACGTTGCTCTATATTTATTTGAATACTAAATTAAGATAGAATGTCGCTCGACTTGGCGAACATGTAGTCTTTTAGAAATATCATAACTCTTACTTGATTAGACATTATATTTTTATTTGGGATTGATAATGCAAAATAGAAAGGAGCCAATCAGTATAAAATAGCTGGAAAATTTTACATTGAAAATATGATTTAGAAATATTAAATTTAGAATATCACCAAGGCTTTCAAAGAAAACATTTATTTTGTTTAAAAGTAACAAGGAATTGTAAAAATAAGGTAACAGTACTATGAAACAAGGTAAAATTTGTTGTCCTTTTCGGATTTTTTACAACTTTGCATATTTTACTTCTACCATTTTACTTCTTGTTATACATATTTTGTATACTGGTGGTAACGATGCGGTTATGTTGATCTGTGTCGTTAAAGCGCTCTTATAAAGATGGAATATTATAATCGTAACTTAGACAGAAATATTAGTGCTTGCTGTGAACACCATTCGTTATGGCTCAGTTTACAAATATTATACGTTTATAGCATAATCAACATACAGAATTTCTAAAGAATTTTTATTATTCTCTTTATTTTTTTACAGAACTTTCGCAAAATTAAATAGCATATTAATTGCATTCGTACATTCTGATTTCTACAAAGCGATCAACAAAAATGTGAATTTGAAAACGAAAATGTTCGCAACAGTCAATATTAAATATGATAATACCTTAATCATTTTTTGAAGTAGGATACATTTTGTTAATTATACAACTAATTTCTAAGAAATCACATTAGACAGATTCATACAATATAAAAATCATTTTTACAGCGATTTCCTTCCTTTTACGAAAGTTCTCAACATATACAGAGAAATAGAATACATACACGTATTATACTTTCACGTTGCACAATCGAAAATTAGCTAAAAAAGTTGTTTAGTGTCTCTGTAGTATAGAGATTCTTTGTAACATATACTATTGGCAAAAAATATGCAGTTAAATAAACGAGAAGAAAATTAGAACGACCTCGGTATAAAGCTGTGGGATGTCTTTAATTTTCTATATTTAACACTAAACCAACCGACCATCAAAAGCGACCGATGTGTATAGTAATATAAAAATAACAAGATTAAATTTATTTACATTTTGTGCGATTTTTACTATAATATATACTGGAGTCAGAAAATATATTCAATAAATTCACATGAAAACAACTTTACAATTTCAATAATTCTCAAATAACAAATCTAAAATGGGTCATTTGAACCCTCGCGGTAGTTTTAGTGTTGAAAAGCTAAATTCTGATATATACATTTCTTCTCGATCCAACTAAGATTATATTTCTTTGTTGTACTATCAAATGGAACTATGCCAGGTTACGAGGTTACCATAGCAGGTCTGGGCAACTTCGTCCCCGCTGTCGCTTCAACTGCCATAATAGTCAGTCCCACCAGTTCCACGAGAGAATAGACCTGTTTCGCGCAACTCCCACTCCACTACGCACTCCCCACTTTCTTGACTGCGAATTTCATATACGCGGTGTACAGAAATTAAACGGATTACCATGAAATTATAGGGAATAGATATACGTACCTTTACCATTGTATCGGTCCCCCAGTATCAACTATTTCATAGTGTCCCTACCGTGCTTTGCCTCGCGTGACTGCGAAGATACAGCCTCCTCCTACATTCTACAGAAGTTAGGTGGGGAGAACCTAGGAGTGGGGAGAGAAGTCATCTGCGGCTCGCGAGCCGCAAGTTGCCCAGGCCAGTGGTACTATAGTAACGATGATTACTATTTGATATTGTTTCAGTCAAGCTAAGGTTGCATCTCACTTGTGTTTATAACAAAATGTCGAGGTCTAACATGACATCGGAAGATTCATTTTATTAGTTTATTTTTCACGAATATCTAAGCAGCATGTACATTGAAGCGCAGAAGGAAAACGTAAAAACTGGTGGTGCTCCGTGCGTTTCTGTTGAGAATCGATCTTAAGCGAATATACTTGGATCTTCATCAAGATCTTGTGTAGACGCGCGCGCACGTGCGTGTATGTATACCAGACGAATACGAAAACATTTAGACAGTTCAAGGATGTTAAAGAATGCCTTTTAGTGAAAAATGCATACATATACATATTGTATTACTGCTACTGAAATTTCGTTTCTTTCTATAGAGTGTGAATTGTCTGTGCTCATTTTGACTCTATATATATTTTTCAGTTTTGGAATCAGGTCATCCTTTATGTTCGAGCTTTGAAGTGTCTCTGAGAGTGTGGGATGTGTCGAACTTGCAATAACTTGAGTAATGATTGATAATTACAGCTAATCTTTTCGTCGAAATAAATATATGATTATCTACAACGTTATATCACGTGTCTGGTATTCGAACACTGTAATATTGTGTACAAGATTTATAGAACTGTTACGTGCTAGAGACCGAATTACGTAAAGAAATGGGGCTTGTTCCGCTCAAGGTGTATCAGAAAATATGACGTATAAATTTTCAGTAGTTCTATTGGATACGTCCAATTCTACACACTCGGACAAAAAGACAACACATGTGTGACGGTGTATTATTGGATTCTAAATAACTTATTCAGAATTTTTTTAATTATTTTGTACTCGATGTTCTCTGGCTTCACTACTCTTCTTTAATGGAATGACGAAGGAGGGTAATTAAAAAGACATAAGGTTATTAAACACGAGAGTGCGATGAAAATAAAGTAGTGACGTAAAGTATTATTTTATAATTCACATAAATATTAGTTGAAATCAAATTATGTCGAAAAATTTCAAAAACTTATTGAAATACAAATTTGAATTAGGGTTGTACAGTTTAATTTCAGTTGCGATTCGTCATAACCAGTAGTGAACGAAGTTAAATTTTAATTGATTTAATTAAGATTGTATAAAATTTTAAAAGAGTTATACATTAAAATCGAACATTTCACGATGTTTATCTTGTTAAACTTTTTGTGTTGTTACACCGGGCTATAAAACTATGTTTGCATAATCTATTTCATCAAAAAAACTAAATGAATAGCAAACGAATCAGAATAATGCTGAGCAATGTTCTAACTGAATAAATGTGTTTGTATTTATTAATATCTTTTAACATATTTATTATTGTACATAGAAACGTCAACAAAAATACTTGAAAAAAAGTAAACGAAGAGAGATCTTAAAATAGAGTTAGCTGCTAATTTACAGTCTCTCTTAGGGTGTTAGTAATTCTGATGAAAAGAATTTTGGACTGCAGTTGCTATAATTTTTCAAATTCTAAATATGCTTTTTGCAGCATAGAAAAATGAATAAAGTGTATTCACTGGCGTCTTGCAATGTTTCGTTACAAACGTTTAGCTATCTTATTTTGAAAACGCATAGTATTCCTTCCTTAAAATCACGCTTCACTAACTTTTTTATCGCAGCGTCACCATCCCTGCTATTGCGCTAGCTAACAGTAAATGTAGTTTAGAGTGATAAATCCACGCATGGAGTGATCATATAATTACTTTCTTGCTTTAAACATTTCTTAGCTAATCAGATTATTTGAATCGAACAGCGGGACTTGTCAATTGCACTGATTATTATCTGCAGGCTGGCTTGTCCGATCAATTTCTAGTCTAATTAATTTTAGGTACAGTGGCGCAAATCTTATGAAAATTTTAGGCCACGAATATCTGATTAATAAAAACATGCGCGTATTTTATATTTCTCTCTACAAAATGTAAAATACACATTATTAATGCAAAATTGAATATAAACAGGGAAGACGAATACAAGAATGTGTAGAGTCTTAGACAACCTCAGTGCAAGTTTGAATTAGCTATGGCTTGATTCTCTTCTACGGTTTGCAAAAAAAGGGAATAAGTTTGACGTCACTCATTAAACTATATTTTCTATTATCACATTCTTAGCCCCAAAGAACATTCGATTACGGAAAAGGAATACCGTAGCATATTTAAATTAGTCGTGACGCTCTAAGTAAATTAGTTTCTTTTCGCAAAAACGAAGAAACTCTTGTTAAATAAACTAACGTGTATTCTATGCGATCATTCTTCTGATTAACATGGGATATCCTAGTTTATTTGGGTGGAAGGTTGTTGGTATGTTCGTTAAATATAATTAACAAACAAATGTCGTGTAATCGCGTAGTTTGAGATTAATTATCACTCAAATACAAGAGGAACGATAACAAATCTCCGTTTACCGTGATACAAAGTAGAAATAAATCAACAATATAATATAAAAACAATTTGTACAGTCGCTTTGCGTCATAATAATCGACGCACTCATGTGATTCCTTGATAAACTTGTCGATATGCCACCTTCACCCCTATTTCAATAACTTTGAAATATCATATTTCAAGCTCACCATTCGGAACAACATTTCCCTGTTAACTTTTTGGCGGTTAGCTTTAGTTTACGAGATAATTGCAACACACTTCATTTGTAAATGCATGGATTAGTTCTGGATTAGGTTTGGACCGAACCTAACTCAGTGTACGATGTACACTGTGTTTACAAATAATGTTTTTGCGAATATCTCGTACTACCAAACTAAAATCGACCACCATAAACCTTGGCGACATATTTCAAGATCATTACTATCGTAGACGAGATAACACATCGACAAGTTTACCGATTCCTTTTACATTTCGTATTTTTGTTACAATTTAAAGAATTTCAAACGACAAGTGTTTACTAGACTGCGGATCTTTATGCATTTGTAGCTTATGAAAATTTTCAAAAAAATCCTGAAACATACAATCCGATAGAATCCGGTACGTTTTTATATCTATTTTAGATTTACAAGGGCTACCACCGCCGAAAATAACATTCTATTCGATTCCACTTCCTTCAAATTTCTCCGCAAAAATTGAAAACTCCATAAACATCCGCAGTCTGGTGATTTTATATAGCGTTCTTTTATTTAAATTGGGTATATTGTTTAAAGGATTTTAGACCTTCTTTTTGTTAAGGGTGTGGATAAGCAATGGGCGAGGATCAGCAAACATGGCCGAGCTAGGGAAATCAGGGACCCACTGTTCGTATCACACCTGATTCCCCTTTCTCGCGCCCCACATCACCCATGTTCTTGCCTGTTTTAAAGGATTTTAGTCCGACGCCTCCGCACATGCGCTTCCATTTGTCCGAGTGTGTATTTCCAAGGGAGTAATATCAGTTCAAATTAGGTTCTAGTGTCTCAGGACTTGATATATATTTTACGAAACGCATTGAAATGTAATTAAGCCGAAGTATTATCTCAGCGTGCCTTCTAATTTCAGACGTAGAAAGTTGAGAATGACATTTAGCGACAATGTGTTGTACTTCTGTGTAACCACAGTTTAGGGCACAGTGCCGTGTGCTGCTTAACGTTAACTATTAATCTTAGCTACATCTCCGCCGAATTGGATTACTTAAAACACCGTATCCTTTGCTATGTTCTGCGCGCCGCGGCGGCGCGAGTTTTCTGTGAAGTTAAAGTCAGTTCATCCGATCGACTTGATGAATGCTGAATTGAATGAAAGATTTTATTCTGTGAACTATCCTCTCAAGAGAGATACTAGTCGTCATAGTCGTTGTTGTTGCTGTCGCTGTTATTATTATTATTGTTGTTGTTGTTATTGTTGCTGTCGTTGGTATTGTTGTCGGTGTGATTATTGTTGTTTCTTGACATTGTCGCTATCAACACGACACACTTTGTTGATCGTTTTCTTTCACACTCTGACCGACTCTCTCAACGCAATCCTCTCTCGTTAATTCATTAATAAGAACGCTACGTGTCAGAGATGTGTATTGTAATAGATGTTGCATGCCCGTTAAACGCATTATCAGCGACCCTTTCCTGTTCAATATATAATTTTCAATTTATTGTTGGGATTGCTGGTCGGGTAGACAAATATGACAGTTCGTTTCAACGATCAAGGAGCTCGAGCATGTCGTCGCTTGAGAACATCACCACGGAAACCATCAGCTGCCTTACGTTCGCAGATTCCTACACGAAGAAAACTGGTATGTCGCACATGTTCTTCGGTCTTTAACATCTTAATCTCAACCCTGAAACTTTTCACAAAATCAACGGAATTTGATTAAGGGGGTAGACTCGCTTTTCCAGGATTGCAAGGGTGCGGGATGCGCCTTCTTATTTCTCGACAATGCATGCGATGGGGTTTTTCAGTAGTCAAAACGCTAGATAACAGATCAATCTAGGCCGCGATCGTTCTTAAAAGTCCTATCTTTATGTTTACGAGGCGTAATTTTCATTATTCAGAAGCATAAAGCTGCGCGTGTAGCTGTTTTCATAAAGCGGCGACAGCTACATGCTTTCGAATAATGAAAATTACGTCTCGTAAACGTAAAAATAAGAGTTTTGTGGGCCGGGGCCGTGCGGTACATTTTCTCGGTACGATGCAACTCTTCGTACAGACCTGTTGAGGGAGATTGCGGCCTAGATTGATCTTTAAAGGTGGGATCTCTTAAGGACTGCGTCTCCTGGACAAACGACACTCGCGCGTGACTGCACACAATCACCACAGTACACTAACACACCGCTAGACCACGTATACGTACGCGAGGATTGCAAGGGTCCGGGATTCCACTTCTGATTTCTCAATAATGCAAAGACGGGGTTTCTTATTAGTCAAAATCGGTTGATAAAAGATCAATCTAGGGGGCTATTTGCCTCAAAAGTCTTACTTTTACGTTTACGACGCGTAATTCTCATTATTCGATAGCATATCGACAGCCACGATAGACGGCAGCACCGTCGCCTCTCCATTGCTACTCGCGGCTCCGCGACATGCTGCAGAATAATGAGAATTACGCGTCGTAAACGTAAAAGTAAGACTTTTGAGGCAAATAGCCCCCTTGATTGATCTTTTATCTACCGATTTAGACTAATAAGAAACCCCGTCTTTGCATTATTAAGATATCAGGAGTGGAATCCCCGGACCCTTGCAATCTTTGCGTACGTATACGTGGTCTAGCGGTGTGTGAGTGTACTGTGGTGACTGTGTGCAGTCACACGCGAGTGTCGTCTGTCTAGGAGACGCAGTCCTTAAACGCGTCTGGGCGCTTCGTTTTGCGACCCATACTCCGTTCGCTGTGACTTCCTGTTGTGCGTCTGGATGCACAAGTTTGCGTTCGTGACAAATGAAGTATAAGAGTCCTTGGGATCACAAAACGTTGCCTCCAGACGCGCTTAGGAGATCCCATATTTGTCTAGCGCTTTTGACTATTGAACAGCCCCATCGCATGCATTATCGAGAAATGAGAAGGCTCGTTAAGCATCCCTGGAATCCTAGAAACGAGGCTATCCCCTTAACCAGCGTCGTACAACCCAGTAAACAATTTGGTCTTGAGTTGGTATGAATTTGGCACCAAACTTCGCAAGTAAATACCGACCTATCTGTTTCCGCATTAGGTTCGGTATTCGGCGGCAAAGATTGCGACCAAAATTCCATGCCAAATGGAGGCCAAATCCAGACCAAACCTTGGCCTCCATTTGCAGGTCCATCACACTAGAACCGTACCTAACCTTGGTTTCATAGTAAATATCGGGAGAAATTGTTATCGTTATTATTCCGAAATGATTGAAAATGCATAAAATGATTAAAGTGTCTACAAGAAAAAGTTTTAAGGAATTGATAAATAAAGCAGCGAATGGTCCTAAACATCATCAATTATATAGTTATATTGATAATTATAATTTCGACCGCAAAGACGGTTACACAAAAATGATACTGCTATTGACACTTCTCTCAATTGTTTAGATACCTGCCCGGTACCGACACTCTGGATCGGAACATCGTTAGGATCTATACAAACGGTGATATTTAACACGCCCGCTCGTGCAGACCGACACGCTCACCCAGTTGTTGTTTCTACTTGCAGTAAGTGACATACTATTTCTAAATAACTATTAAAGCGTAAACTTGTTCTACTATATTTCACGTTACGAAAAAGGATGAACAACATATTCTCCAGTCGGTATATTATACGTCAATGTTTCACAATTCTTTTGTTTAAAACATACAAGATTTCTGTTAGAAAAATCAGTATATTTTCAGAGGTGATAAATTATAGTTAAAAGCATAGAAAGTTAGTTAACAATCTCGTATACCTACGAGGCTGATCCAATAATTACCTGCATTGTAACTACAAAATTTGTTATGATAAAAATATGATATGATGCAACGATATGATATTGGGTTGGACAGAAAGTTCGTAGCGTTTTCAAATTAAGCATCGAAGATAAAATTAAGGTATTTATTCATATCTTTATTCAATAACACGAGAAGCTACCTCGAAAATGGCAAAAAAGTAATAGAACAGAATGGGAAATATGTTATTGAATAAATCTATGAATAAATATCTGAATTTTAGCTTTCAATTTTGGACCGATTTCGGAGCCCTGCTGCTCAAGAGTATACCAGGGTTCGTGATAGGTGGAGTTAAATGATTTAGACGCGAAATCGGGTAAAACTAGTCTTTATTTAAACTCTATGTTTCTATGATTCTCGATCCGGCTAAAGTAACAAAAGAATAGCGAGACAACAGTAGGGTGGACCTTAGTTATATGATACTTGGCGAAAATTATTCCTCAGATTTTTTTCACGACACCCCCTAGAACTGTGCCACTGGATGAAAAAAATAATCTGTGCAAAATTTGAAATTGATCGAATAACGGGAAATACTGCTGCATCGACTTTGAAAATTTTTAAATTTTGTAACTCGTTTGTCAGGATAATCCCCATCCTTCTAATGAATCATAAACAGCAGTATTAACAGCATTATTTCCGAAAATAGGAAACAATTTCCAGATGTATCGAAACAATCATTAAGAGACACATAAAATATTTCAACGAAATTTTCTAAAGGGATCTTTTTTTATTGCTATAAAAATATTATACATTTAATAATTTTTTGTATGATGTACTTACTGTATTATGATATGTATAATGTATATGTATTATGTATAAGTATACGTATATACAGGGTGAGTCACCACGGATGAAAATGTCGGGCCAGAATTCGTATTATGTACGCTACTTTGACTTATGCCTGCTTCCCGGGCAATTTTTCTCGTACTCACGCGAGGATTGACAGCTATAGCTGCTAAAATATTAATTTCCGTTTGTGCTGTCTTGCATGTACCCTTCCAGAACTTCGGAACAACCTGTACGTATTAATGAAAGTCTGTCTAGAAGGAGTGTTTCGTTCAGGGTACCTATCTTCGTAAAGTAATCGGGCCTGAACTGCATTTTGTCTACATTCACAGTAAATCGTGATCATATCACACTTTTCAGTTATTGAATAAGACATAGCGGAATCGCGTTTGGAAACATACCGATAGTAAATAAGAATGCCGAATAACAATAACATTGAAGGACCTTAGTATGTTTACTTTAACTACGACCATAGTATGTTTACTATCTACTACAAGTCTCAACCGTGATAAACGTATTCTACTTTCATATTCTAAATCTTTTACGTTTTCTCTGTCTGTGACCTTGAATGACCTTGGAATAATTATAGTCACTGAATTCCTAATGAAAGGGACTATCGTTGTAGGTGTTTAAAAAAGGGTGGTTCCATTTAAAAAAGTCAAGGTGACCTTGATATCTCTAAAAAATTGACATAAAAACCAAATTTTTTTGGCATCGTGTCAGCCCCATTGTACCATTCAACTTTGTCCTTACCATATTTTACGTATCTTTAGAAACAACAAAGATATTTGAGGTGCAAACGTTAGGTGACTCACCCTGTATATATTTGCTACTTATAAAAACATAAAAAAATTTCTTAGACAAAAGTTGTACTGTTTCATAAATTAAATAAAATCCAAAAGAAAAAGAAATTTTTTAAATGTCAATTTTTGAGATTTCAAGAATTATTTTTTAAGTTAATATTTCATTTTGTTTCTATATTCTTATAGTGCGTAAAAAGACAAATTCAACGATATACTAATACTAGTACAGAACTAGTTACAGAATTAACAAATTTTCAAAGTCGATGCGGCAGTATTTCCCGTTATTCGATCAATTTCAAATTTCGCAGATTATTTTTTCGTCCAGTGGCACAATTCTAGGGGGTGTTGTGAAAAAAATTCGTTAGCCGAAAAATAAGGTCCACCCTAGTGAACAGTCAGCCTGGTTAATCAGGGCTCGGTCGGCGCACTTGAACCTAATTTATTCTACGGTAAAAACGAACACGGTTAAAATGGTTTCTCAGGTACGGAGGCGTGAGTAATGTGCTCCGCGCAGCTTGTCTAGCGTTGCGTTGATGTGTGGCAACGGGTAGGCGTCCTTTTTCGTCACTCGGTTTAGCCGACGGAAGTCGAAACCGCAGAAACTTAATTTACAAATTCTACGAACTTTCGTTCCAACCCAATAGTTAAAATAACATCGTTTTAAGGTGGAAAGCTAATATCTGTTTTATCTTTTGCAGATGGATCTACTTTTAAGTTAAAGGGTTGTATTTTATCGATAGCCTTCCTAGACTGTAACGGTGCCCTGATTCCGTACTCGTTCGAGTCCTGGAAAGACGACAGCGCGGAGGGCAAAGATCGTAACAGTACGTTCCGTTACTGATTTAAAATATTCAATAATTACGATACTTCATATTGTATAACAGATCATAAATATTCACGAAGAATTTACATAATCTCTGTTGAATGTCCATTTAACCCGCACGTTCTATTCAAATAACGCGCACATTAAAGTTTAAATCAAAATAATTAATGAAACATGATGATTTATACTTATACAATATTAAATTATAGCAGAATTATATACAGATTGATTGAATATTTCCATGAGAAAAAAAGAAATGTTGAAGAACTTAAACATCTATTAAAAATTCAATTAGCCTGAACAGTACAGAAGGGTTAATCGATCATCGTTAACATCCTTGAAAGTGTTGATGGCAACTAGAACAATATTTCAAACAAAAATTAGATGGTCCCGTAAATTTTCAAAAGTATCTACATATATGTATAGCTTTGGTAAAAACGAACTTTTTAAAAATTAATTTCAGAGATACACGCAATGGACGTTATTTTCTAAATAAAACTATGATGCATATACCGTTGTTAGATTATTTCTGAATGTATATTAATACAAAATATCGTGTGCTACTTTAACATTTTTATTGTATTTTAGATACTGTTAAAGTGATTAGTTCATGTGCAAGGGCAGACAAATCGTATAATAATTATTATTAATATAATAAGGTATTTTTAATAATATTTTGTGATTTATTATTATAGAGAACCAAGGTAAATGTACAAATACTCGGATGTCACCGTCGATGACTACACAAGCAGCTGCAGGAGATGGCTTTGAAGATCGTCAATTCGTTGTACTAGTATCGGAGAAGCAAGCGAGGGTTTTGGCGTTACCATCACAAAATTGTTTGTATAGACAACAATTAGCTGAAACTCATATCGTAATTAAGGCAGACATTACTACTATAAAGGGTAAGTCACCTTTTTATATTTTATTGAAGTATGTACTACTTGTTAACCTTTCTATTTAATACATTTGTTTACACCTATAACTCTATTACAATTGTATTACACATAAAATTGTATTGCACATTACAATTTCTGACAAATCTTCATATTTTAAAAATAATTATTGAATTGTAGTATGGTACGCATTTTGTAGTGTATTCTTCAATATTCCGATGCGAAATGTATTGCTTATAAATTTTTAGTTTTATGCTGTTTTCTCTTAACACGTTTGCTACCAGCATTTATTTCACTGGTTACCTTTCTTGCTAAATTTTTTATCAAATGAAACATAGGTACTTTCTTGATGAAATATTAAAACAATTTAGCAGAAGAAATTCAGAGATTTTCTGAATATTATTCGGTGCACTGTGTATAACTTTAACCAACATTGTTCAATCATATTTCACGCTAATTTAATTAATGCTTGGTCGCGCCCATATCCTTTGAACCGATAAAATTTTAACAAGGAACCAGTTTAATTGAAAACGTTACCAGTAAAATGTGAGTCGGAATTACAATCGTGTTATAAATATTCGACACGTGCTTGTTATCGACAGACATATTGAAACGGCTTCGGCAATATTGAGAAATGAATCAGTTAGTTTTCGTGGCGCATGTCGATACGATCTTATCGATCTAAAAACATTAAAGATAACAATTATTTTGAACACGTTGGCTGCCGAAAACAATCTCCCTCCAAAATCCCAAAACACCCCTGCAAGGGTAATTTTATAAAGACAGTTTCCTATTCTAACAATTAAGTAATACTAGAATTTAATGAATACGACCCCAACGCCTCCTAAAACTGTTCCGTTTGTGATTAATTATTAGACTGCGGATGTTTATGCAATGTTTAATTTTTGTAGACAAATTTTAAGAAAGCGGTATCAAATAAAATTCTATTTTCATTGATAATAACATTTATAGATTCAAAATAAGTAAAAATTGCACCAAATTCTGTCGAATCTGTAACTCCTAATTTGTTTGAAAATATGCATCTATCTAGCTATACAGGGTGAGGCACTAACTATTGCCACCTCCAATAACTCCGAAAGTATGATAGTAGTAGAAAAGTTTTCGAAATAAAAGCTACATCGGATAACAGGAGCCGTATTGTAGAGTTAATCTTTTGTTGCTAGGTGGAGTCGTTTCAAAAATGTGAAGGTCACCTTTGTTTTTTTAAATAGAATGCTATATTTTGCTACCTGCTTTCTGATAGTGGCCATTGAGACGAATCCAACGAGGTGCAACATGAAGATCTTTGTTGGTCAGCAAAGGTCATTTATGATAAAAAAGGCGAAATAAATTCGCATTTACAGAAGGTGTTCAAAGTGATTGCTATTGTTATCAATGCAATGGTGTAATCTTCTTATCACGGATTGAGTAGTATTTCCTATCACTTCGGAACTTGCGGAACGATTTTTGGCTACTTTTCAACATAATCCCTCCAACACTTATACATTTGTCCCATCCTTCCTCTAATTTTCTTATACTCCTAGTATAAAATTCTTTCGGTTGCTGTCGGATCCACTTTTGCAGCTGATTCTTGACTTTCTCGTTGAAACCGAATTTTGTGCCACGTACAGCCTCCTTAAGGGTACCAAAGATGTGAAAATCTGAAGGGGCAAGATATGGACTATAAGGAGGGTGTGCGAAAGAATCTCCCAGCCCAGTTTTCGAATGCATCTCGTCAATGCGAAATTCAAGGGAGGAAGTTGAAACTTCGACCGGTCGTTCACTTCGTTGCGCATCATCGACACTTTCGCGGCCATTTTTAAACTGTTCTACCAACTTGTAAATGTTTGAACGGATTAAACACTTATTCCCTTACACTTTTAACATGCTTGCACGGATCGCACTACCATTAACACCTTCTGCGACTAAAAATCTAATTACAGTACGTTGTTCTTCCGCGGTACAATTCTCAATCGGACTTGACATTTTGAACTGACTGAGTTACAGGTTAGGTTTACAAAATCTTGTCAAACAGCTGATCAGAAGTCGTTACAAGGATGCCAACTTGAAATATAGAAAGTTTCGTATTGGTTCATGAAACTGTTTAGGAGCTATATCAGTTTGCCTCGTTACTTATTGAATGGCTCTCGTACATGCGCAGTTGTATGCTTCCGAATAATGCAAATTACGCCTCGTAAACGAAAAAATAGGACTTTTCAGGGTGATAGCGCCCTAGATCGATCTTTTATCTAGCGTTTGTGACTACTGAAAAACTCCATTTTAGTATTTATCGAGAAATGAGAATGCGAATCCCGCACAGGGTAACTTTTTTACCTTTGAATTCGTGCTCCCTTGCCTCATCCACCGACTCTACTCCTAGTTCTGGCTCATTATGCGACGTGGCAGTCAACGTGTTAAGAGCAAATTATTATGTATGATTATATACTTATACAGGGTGTCTCAAAAATTCTTCAACATCCGGAAATAGGAGGTTCCTGAGATCATCTGAAGCGACATTTTCCTTTGCAAAAATGGCATCCGTGGCTTTGTTGAGCAGTTATTAACGAAAAACACGAACCGATCAGAGCACGGCTAGAGCGAACGGAATCCGATTCGGCGACAGGTCAATCAATCCGCTCAGAATCAATCCGCTGTAGCCGCGCTCTGATTGGTCCGTGTTTTTCGTTAATAACTCCTAAACAAAGCCGCGGACGACATTTCTGCAAAGGGAAATGTCGCTACAAATGATCTCAGGAACCTCCCATTTCCGGATATTGAAGGAATTGTGAGACACCCTGTATACAGGGTGCGGCACCTAAAACAGGTCACCAGAATAAATCGCTTGCTTTTGAAGATAGTAAAAAAAAGGATCACACCAAACTTACTTGATATCGAGGGGCTCGTAATTTGATGTCATTAATGTTTTTATAGGTGGAGACGTCAAGGAGATGCGAAGGACAACTCTGTTTTTTTAAATGGAACGGTATGGTTTTTTATTTACATTCTGATAGTCTATTTCAAGACGAATACAATGACCTGTTACGAAGGTCATTCAAGGTCACGCAAGGTCAACCGCAATAGAAAATAAAATGTCTCAAAGCACTCTTCAAATACTTTTGTGTCTTCTCTGGTTGTTGGCATACTGCTCTTCCAAGTATTGGTAAGGGTCGCAGAACATAAATAAACATACCATGGCATTGTATGCTTACCTGTATCCAGAAATGTTATTAGTAGTTTGACTACCGACCAGAGTACGGCTTCGAAATATTCAATCCGAGTGTTCAATTTTCAAGAATGCGTTACACGATAGCAGAGAAAGTGGAAATGGTTATCATTTATTGTGAAAGATTTACCGATCGTAATAGTCCTTCGCTTTCTGTCTTTGCAAACATTATAAAAAAGTTTCGAGAAACTGGAAATGTGGATAAGAAAAATCGCAGTCGAGCCAAAAAAGCAACCGATGATGGAAGCATTATAAACATTGTAGCAAGTGTAATACAAAATCCACATGTTGGTACGAGGCAACTTGAACGCGAGAGTGGCATCGGTCGACGAAGTATTTTGCGAATACTTAAAGTTAACAAATTTCACCCATTCCACATTTCGCTGCATCAACAATTAAGTGAAAATGATTTTCAAAAACGTTTACAGTTTTGCGAATGGGGCCTACGGAAACTGTGCAAGACGATCAAATGTTCTTGAATAAAATTTTGTTTACGGATGAGGCCCCATTTACAAACCACGGACAAGTTAACTGTCGCAACATGCATTACTGGTGAGTAGATAATCCACGATGGCTACGAGAAGTGGACAAGCAGAGACCTTGGTCTGTCAACGTCTGGTGCGGCCTTCTTCGTAATAAAATAATTGGTCCATATTTCATTGATGGCACGCTAAATAGTCATAAATTCGAGAGAATCTTAAAAGACGTTTAGCCAGAATTGTTAGAGGACATTTCACTGGACATGCGACAGTTCATATGGTTCCAACAAGACGGATGTCCTGCTCGTTCAGCTCGAAATGTTACAGAATTACCGAACAGGACATTCGAAGGTCGTTGGATTGGTCGATCAGGAAGTAATAAATGGCCAGCACGTTCCCCAGACCTGACACCGCTAGATTTTTATTTGTGGGGAAAATTGAAGGAACAAGTGTACCGCGAAAAACCAACAACCACAGTTGATATGCAAGAACGTATAAAAAGAGCTTGCTCTGTAATAGATACAACTGAAATTTGTCAGGCAGTATCATCGGTATTGCAACGTTTTAGATTATGTCTCAGTGTTCAAGGTCGACATTTTGAACACTTGAAGTAGCAGCGAATACGTACATAACATGTTACATGTAAATCGTCGTAGCGTTCGAAGAGTGTTTGAGACATTTTATTTTCTATTGCGGTTGACCTAGCGTGACCTTGAATGACCTTCATAATAGGTCATTGTATTCATCTTGAAATACACTATCAGAATGTAAATAAAAAACCATACCGTTCCATTTAAAGAAACAGAGTTGACCTTCGTATCTCCTTGACGTCTCCACCTATAAAAACATTAATGACATCAGATTACGAGCCCCTCGATATCAAGTAAGTTTGGTCTGATCCTTGTTTTTACTATCTTCAAAAGCAAGCGATTTATTCACGTGACCTGTTTTAGGTGCCGCACCCTGTATATGTGATATTTGGGCTGCTCTTTTCCTTGCGTAACCAGAAATGTTTTCCTTTTTCCTATCTAATCCAGTAGATTTGGGCGAAAAAATGCCAAAAAACACTGATAATCGCTGAAGTTTAAACATTCATAACTAGACTGTGGATCTTCATGCATAATAAAAATTGTCTGCATCAATTGCAAAAAATGGAAACTAAATTGAAAGTTATTTAATCATTTTAATAGAGGAGAAATCATATATTGACATTTTCAAAATTTTCCAACAATTTTGAATTTTATCTACTCCATTTTGCAACGAATGCATGAGCATCCGCAGTCTATTCATAACTTTTGAACCACTGATCTTCGAAACTTGGATCTTTGGCATTTTATCGCCCAAATTTGCTGCATTACATAGGAAAAAGGCAAAAATTTGTATCGCAAATAATGCGAGAATTGAGATAACAAAAAAAAATGGTATTATTTTTTTTGTCCACAGATAATGTTTGTCTGGTATGCTACGTCTCAAATGGGCACATAGCTACGTATAGTCTACCTAGTCTGAGGCCGCTGATAGAAGTCGATTTCCTGCCTCTAATAGATTTAAGGTAAGACGAATTATAATTTCATTAAGTTAGCTTTTATAGCATTTAACAAGGCAGATAATAATTATATTTGCACACGGTATACAATAATGCACTAAATGCTATTGCAACGATGCAACACTGCAACACTTTATTATATTATCGCTAACAGTAGTGTAAAATTCGCATTATACTAACATGAGTACGTTTTCTATCGATACTTTTTGAGTCGGCTGTTTTCGAAATACAGTATAGAATAAATTCTGATTCTTAAATTGAACATTCTTAACCTGTTAATCGTATGGTAATTTTCCAACTTACACAAACGCATTTACTTATCAACAAAAGTAACTTGATGTGATTTTTCTAATAGATTTGCATCTGATCTAATTTGCGTCACTGGTAGATACATAGAACATTTCTTGGTTAACAGGTTAAAACTTTTGTGGATACTTAAACCAATTCATTTCAAAGAGTTTGATAATGTAAATAAGATCATTTTGCATTAAGAACTTACATTTTTCCGTTTACATAATACAAAATATGTTATGATTCTGATAGACCTGGCAAAAAATATTTGATCAAGAGAACTAAACGTCTCTTCGAAATTTTACTCGTGCACTATAGTAAAAATAACTGCTTACATATTTTTGTTCATTTAAAACACACAAGAAATATGCTAAGAGACAATGGTAACGATTCGGTTATTTTCTAGTAAAATATTAAACGTAAATTATTAAACGTTGCAATATTAATTACATAGAAATTATATAATATAATAAAAATAATTCTGGCGATGATCATATTAAATTGTTTGATTGAATACTTTTTACCAGAAGCAATAGAAATTAAAATCTAACATACAGTATTGCTGCGTGGATACTTTTCAAGTCATATTAACAGCTAATTATTTCAAATTGATTATCATAATATAAGTATAAAATGTAAAATACGTTATTTATACACGATATACATATGTATTTTTTAATCTTTCCATCCGGTTATGTTCGACTACTAGAAACAATGGTTTCACAATAATATATATAATTATGTGTGAAGTATTACCTTAGAAAAATAATAAAATCGAGTCCAACTTCCGTTTAAACAATCGTCAAATTCGAAGATAATTCTGTGGAAAGGTTGGAACAGCACATTTTGCATCTAGTAATGATTTTTTCTCTAAAAATATAATATTTACTCACCAGTATTTATGCCTAACACATCGAGCAAAATAATTTATTTCTTAGAGACTGTATATCATTGTGTTCGTACTTTCTCATGTCTTATCTTATACTATTCGCATTGGACGCACAGTTTCTATTCTAACACGTTAACTAAGCTCGTTTCTGATATGCATACCAGCACGTGTTATGATACATTAATATATTAAAGAACGTTTTACTTTCAATGCAATCAACTAACATCTCGACATTTTGAATGTTGTAGTTTCAATTTATAAATAAGTTCACATGACATAACCAATGTGTTATTATAGTGAGTATAATATAATTATGGTACAATATCAGTAATTAATTACACCGTTAAACAATTATTTGTTTTGTGTTTCAATAACCAGTAGGCAAGTCTTATAGATTTCGATGTGCTGAACACGAAACCGAAAATCAATTTTCTCTATTGCCTTCGGGTTTAGAGTTTCATCTTGAAAAAAAAATCAAAAACTTAATTTTAAGAATCTGTTTTGTTTCAATTGTCAAAGTTATACCAATGATTTTTGCGCAGAACGATTCAGCGGACACTGTAAAATACAACTCTTTATTTTTCATAACATTTTTCGAAACATCATTCGTATAACTTTCACGATTAATACAATAAAATTTTTGAAGTGGAAAATTTGGTTTTCTTATATTGACGACGTTCAACTGAGACTCCTACATTATTTTTTAAGAAAACGGTTGAGTTGTGAACCATGAGTTGAGTTGTGAACCACTTAAAAATACAGTGGCGGACAAAATAATGTTTAAATAGTTATGCATACGAGACAACTATCACAATCTTTACAAATTGAAGTTTTAAAGCAACAATAAATTTTTTTTATAAATATCTACATCTTATACATATACAATAGACAGCGGATTGTATGCGCTTATGGCAAAAATGAGTGGGTGTAATTTAAAACTGTGATAACATTAAGAGAATTTAAAAATACTGTTATATTATTTTCACAACCTATTACATATATTACGAAAGAAAATAAATACCTATTTCGCTCCAGTTTGTTACAATTCGGTTAAAAAATTTCTATTTTGCATAAAGATCTGCTCTCTCTCTTTCTCTGTAAAATAATGGAAGCGAAATAACTGCAAAAGAGCAAAGGCGGGCATTATTTGGCGAAACAAATATTTCAAATACTATTTAATATTTCAGATTTTATTTTTCTTAAAGAAAATAGTATTTTAAATAAGATATACAATTTCGAAAATAAAATATTTCTATTTGAACAATCTGAACATCAAAATAAAATATTTCTATTTCAACAATTTGATCCGCAAAATAAAATATTTCTATTTTAACAATCTGAA
>CM052190.1:13806052-13836619 GCA_028455805.1 Lasioglossum figueresi | reverse complement strand
AAATAAAATATTTTATTTTCGAAGTTGTACACATACTTTAAAATAAATAGGATTATTTATTATTTACTGTTTAAAATTCTATTTACCCCAGCTCTGCAAAAGAGGATAAAAAATTGATTTGATGGACAACAGTAGGTTTAATTCTACATTTTTGTGATTACAATTTGAATATTTTAACATTCGTATCGTTGCTGTGTACTACTAGAATGCAGATGTTAGTTACAATCATTATATTCACAGAAATTTTGATAAGTATTATGTAGTAGTTAATATTATTACGATACAAGACTTTAAACTAACTTTTGTCCGCCGCGCGTGTCGAACAAAATACATTGTTAACGTATTATGTGAAAACAAACCAATAAACAAAAGAAGTTTGATGTTATATAGTCTGGCAAGAAAGCCTCAGATTGGCTGAATGTTACAGGTTTTGCACTCCAAATTCACCCATTTGCAAATCAATTTCAACCTTTTACAAATATTTACAAGTATTTTTAACCCTCATCCGTCTCTCCTGTCAATTTGACACAGTTTTCCCGAAATAAGTTATACTGTTCTGTTATTTGTAGGTCCGAAACTTCATAACTTTTATTTTTTTAATGCGAAACACATAACCGAAAAGCCCGAGATGTAAATGTTAACTCATCAATTCGAATAGAAAAACATTGAAAAATAACTGTTTACTTAGTTATTTTATCGATCTTTTATCACTTTGTCATTTGACATCGAGGGGCAGATTCAGTTCGTGAAAAAAATGAAATCAAACGTAAATTAATTGTTAAGAAATTCCAAATTTTATTCATTGCAAAGATGTACATCAAATACTTATTTGAAAGTTATTACCAATTTATTAACTTTGTAATCTGTAAAAACTGTGTGCAGATATGTATACTCATTGCAAGCATCTTCTGACTAATAAATTTAAGAAATTAAAGTACATATGTATTTATTGAAGCGTATTGAGTATTGAGACTTATGTTTCCCTCGCAGTAATGACACCGATCACGTGTGTCTAAATAAATAAATAGTTAATTTTAAATATTCTTAATGGGTGAAATTGATTTTTGTAAGGTTGAATTAGACTTGCAAAAGAGTGAATTTGGTGTGCGAAACCTATAACAACTTTTGAAAAACTATCGAAATGAAATACTATACTAGTGTTGAAGTTATTAACACTCGTGTACAGAAATTCCAATTTTAAAGTTTGTTTTGCCTGCCACTGTATTTTAATCTTACGGTGAGTAGAAGACGATATAATTGAAAAAGCAGAGTTACGTCTTAATTTTTTAAGTGAGTTTTGTGGCATTTTTTCTTAACAAACCTCCACGACATACCCATACGCTATTTACTCGATCATCTCTACTTTTTATTTTGTGGAGTTAATCAATTCGGCGAATGAGCAGCTCTCATATCTACTTCTTATCAGCATGGGAGAATTTTACGCCAACACCCATGTTTACTAATACCAATTTTTAAATACGATTACGTGAACTGACAGCTTCGCAGAAGTGTAGGGAACGGTCATACTGCTGCGTGTTCGTTAACAATATTGGTAAAACATAGATATAGCCACATGAATCGGCGGTAATGAAGTATGAGTAATTGTACATCCATTGCGGCAGTGAAACTAAAAATTACAATGTTTCTATATTTTTTGTCCACATAAGTACATCCTCGCCCATAAGTATTCAAACACTTACGTATTTCCGAATTGTACACTTAACTGTACCATCGGAAGTTACTCGTGACTAGACTGCCGATCTTTATGCATTTATAGAAAAATTGAGTGAATGAATTTCAAAATTGTTATGATATTACAATTATTAACCCCTTGCAGAACTTTTTTGCAGATCGTATTTTCCTAAAAAAGGAGAAAATATTGTTCGGTTCAAAGTTTCAAAGGAAGTTAACATACATTTTTATCAGAATCTGTTCAGAATCTTCATCACAATATTGTAAGGCAAGGTGTTAAGAAAAGAAATAACATTAAATTCAGTTTCTAGTTCTTGCAATCGATGCAGACAATTTGTGAGAGTTGAGGGTTCGCTGGCCGCGAATGAGCAGACACGGTTTGGTGTGATACTTTATTACTACGATGATTACACAGGGTGGTCGGCTTAAATAAGGCCACACAAATATCTCTTCAGGTTATTGTGATGCAAACAAAATTTGTTGCCTAATGTCTATGGTGTCAGTTGACCAAATATCTGGCAAAAATGTTTTTTTTAATAATGTAATTTTTTTCGGAATTATCAAGGTCATCGATGTTTTTGATACGTAACTACATTTGTTTTTGTATTGCATCGTGTAAATAATCGAAAAATACATTCAGATATGTATAATAACATGACCTTGAAGTGATATAAAAACGAGTCGAAACACGATAAAATTTGCATCACCTTTACTCGTTTAATCCACGATTCAGTAAAGCCTCCATTATCCGAACACTCACGTCAAAATTAAACGAATAAATTACGATGCAAACCGTACCTTGTTCGGTATCATTTTAATCAGGAAAGCGCCAAGAACATGTCGGTGGAAGTTCCATAACAAAATAATTAATAACAAACAAATTATTATTGAATTTGACCGAACATGTACTGAATATTCACTGAAGAATATCTCGGTAACTATTACTATTTCACACTTTACACCTTAATACTCTTTTACTCAACATTCAATACTCTTTCGAATCACATATTTAAATAGCACACGTTATAACATAAAATTCAAGGTTACCTTCACGTCTTGATAGAATTTCAAGACATGATAAAGAAATTTCAATATTTTGACATCATTTATTAAAAACATACCTAATAAATATCACTTCGATTGAGAAACAATCATATTACTCTAGCGCAAGTACACTATTTACATATATAAATTTGCTAAGTGTCCGAATACTTATGGACTGTGGACATAGTTCGTGTCTTATAAAATTTAAGAATTTTATAAAAAAAAATTTTTAAAGTATATTATCCTTGGACATATCTTTTAAGCAAATTATGTTTTTAAAAATCTACTAGTGCAGAATTCATCATTGAAAGAAATAAAAATTGCATTCTGAGTATTTTGCCTACGCCTAACAGTTTGTTTCATACTTTTTGTAAATATTTTTACACGTTCTTTATAATTGTTTATGAAATCCCTTGTGTTACTCCATTTAAACTGAAACAGAAAAATGACTAATTCAATGTAATTATAAAATATTTCGTAAAAATTCGTGTTACCCTTGTGTTACTCCATTTACAATAAAACAGAAAAGTGACTAATTTAATTTAATTATAAAATATTTCGTCGAAACTTGTTATCGTTATTGATAAGTTGAAAACGTGTAAAGCAATACATCGTTTCCGCGAATTAGTTCAGTTAATATACTTGAACACTCGATATATCTAGGTTTTAAAAATTACGCTAATTGAAACACGAATACCTTAATGCGTGTGTATATTTATATTTTAATAAACATTAATACACGTTAGTGTATTATAGCATGCTTCATGTAGACCTTTATACTAGCACTTCTACTGCACCATGTAAAATCTCTTCTATAGTTGGCTGCATCAGTGAAAAATCTTCTACATTGAATGGTCACTTCTATATCGTTGATAATGTTCGGTGTATATCTTCAAGTTTTATTCGCCGACATTTCGCGTTTTCAAAGTGTCGTAGACATCAATTAATGAGAATATTTATGTCCCCGTTAGGAAACACATTAGCAATAATCACCAAACTTTATTTATTCTTCGTATATTTTGTACACATTTTATTCAACGCATATTCTCATAGTCAAAAGAATATTATCTCATCACTCTTTTCACTTTAACAACTAACACAATTAACACGTAAATTAATGTTGTTAGAACGGAATATTTTTATTTTTCTAGTTTTCTGGAACCTACATTTTCCTATACAGGATGGTTCATCAGATATTACCACTTCGATTTTGGTGATTATTATTATTCGTAGCAAAGAATGTTTATATAAGGTTGAATGGTTTCGAGAGATGCATACTTTGGTGTTGTGAGTTTTTTTTATAGGTAGAAGAGATATGAAGGTCATCAGTATTTTTTTATGTATGTTTTTATCTGCACCAATCGAGGATGCTTCATATTCTCTACAAGAAAGTATTAACCTTTTAATATTGAAAAACCATTAGTTAAGGAGATATTTCATTTTTAGTTTTACGAAATCGCAACTCTCTTGATAATGTTCCGAATTCAAATACATTATGGTCATTTTTAAGTGATTTGTTATTGTATATTCGACAAACGATGTGGCTACAACGGAATGGTTGTCCTGCACATTATGAAACAATAACAAGAAATGCATTAAATTAAATATTTCCGAATCGTTGGATAGGACGAGGTGGTCCAATTCATTTTTCAGCAAGGTCATTTGAATTAACAACCCTCGACATCTTCTTATGGGGTTACTTGAAAAGTAAAGTATACGCTGAGGCACAGACTACAATTGCTGATATGAAAGATCATCACTGAATGCAATAACGTACCACCAGTTTTATTACATAACTAGCTGTACCCGGCCACGCGTTGCTGTGGCTCAGTTATAACATAAACATATAAAATTGCAAAACATTAAAAAAGGAAAAAACACGAACTAAAAAACAAAGAGAAAACGAAAAAAAATAAAAATTAATAACGAAATATTTTGAGTAAACGAGCATTTACATTTTTATTTACATAGATTATATAGATTAGGTATATAAAAACACGCGCGTATTCGAATGCAACGTTATGTCAAAATTTCAAAGCAATCGGTGAAGAACTTTCGGACGTTTAAGATTTTGAACAAACGAACATTTACATTCTTATTTATATAGATTATGTATATAGAAGAAGATGTAAAACAATCATTACTTTCTTGATTCAGAAAATATTGTGATGTAAACGATCGTCGCATTGAACCTTTTCTGTGAATAAAGTTATTACATCATTATTAAGAGAGTCGTGATTTCATAACATCACTAAAAATAAAGTATCTCCTTAACTAATGGTTTTTCGACATTAACCCCTTGCCGTACCTTTTCTTTTACAGTTACAGTGATTAGAACGTCTTTATCCCGAAAAATGTAGAAGAGAAGAGAAAATTTATATATTTTGTATGGCTACATTTATTTTATTGCTTAAATATTGATTACAAACGAATCAAATTTTATTTCATTTAAAATGAAAAGCGTAACATTCGTACTTGTTAGACTTTGTTAAAAACCTTCATCACGAATCTGGCTCGTCAAAATACGGCAAGGGGTTAATAGGTTAATACGTTTTTGTAGAGAATACGAAGCTTCATCGATAGGTGCCGAAAAAAAGATACGAGTCCACCAAAGTAAACACCGAAGTATGCATCTCTCGAAACCATTCAACTTGTATAAATATTCTTTGATACGAATAATAATAATTACGAAAATCGAGGTGATATTATCTGGTGAACCACCCTGTAGAAACGCCATTATCATAGCACACAGCTGGAAATATTTTACCATTTTTTAATTAAGTGTTTTTCAAATATTTCGAGCAAAAATATTCACTCAAGGATAACTGTTTCGCGTCATAACTGAGAACTAAACTGCGGATTTTTATGCAATTATGGCTTTTTAAAATTTTCAAAAAATGCTAGGATATAAAATATGACAGGATTTATTACGATTTTAATTTATTTCAGATCTACAAAGGCTAGTACCACGGCAAATAAGATTCTGTTTTATTCCACTTTCTTAAAATTCGTCTACATAAATTGAAAATTGCATAAACATCCGCAGTCTACCGAGAACATACTATATGTTCTTCGAAATAATAAAATTAATATTTGCGACATCTGATATTGATTCATATTCTTGAATGCCTCGTTCTTGTCATCGGTGTCAATATTATTGGCATGCGATAACTGGCAGGCGATAATGATCAGCTTAAAATTTCTGTGTAACTGTTTTCACTTTTTCTATATTTTATATAATATTCTAGTTTGTATTCTTACTTCTTTCACGACAGCATTATATTGTGCAAATTTATACATACCATATTAACATCACGTTGATAAATGTAAAATTTTTAAAAATTCCAACGTATGCGCTTCTATATTGCTCCAATTGTTTACAAGGTTACACAATTCCGTACTTTGAATTATTTATCTCAAGTATAACATATTAGTAGATTAGTCGATTATAAATTTCAATATTTCAAGTAGCGAATGTTCTTATGCCTTAATGCACGATTCATTTTACCTCGATTTTTATACACGTATATGTTACTAACATAAGTAGTAATTATACATTTAAAAATAGATGATCTTACTATATTGAAACCACTTGTATAATTCAAATAATTACACAATTAGATAAAAGTAATTTCACAGTTATGGTGAAAAAGTACTGGTCCGTTTTGTAGGAAGCGTCATCAATATTTTCATCAAAATTGGACACTTCGACATAGTTATTTGTCACAGTTGAATTTGTTATATGTAGAACGCGTCCTATTTATATTTATAGCATAATCAAGTATGCAGAGTGCAAAATAGATAAATTGCTGGTGACATTTAACATTTCAACATTATTTTTATCCCAAGCAAATCTTTATCACATTAACTACCATGGAAATCATAATCATAAGGAAATATTGCAATAATTAATTGCTACTTTTCAATTGAAAACCATTACTGTTGAGGTTTTCAGTGTTTTTTACTGTTAAAGTTTCCATGTGAAAACTTCAGTTTGAAAATCTCTGAAAACCTTTACATTTTACGTGTGACAATTTTACGTTGCAGTTCTGATAACAACATTTCCGATTGACATAACCGATTACATTTCAACGTTAAAATGATCATCGGTGATCACTGTTGTAACAATTTGACTCCGCAATTTTATGCAAACTTATAACTAGACTGCGGATTTTTATGCATCTATGAAGGAATCGACTAGGTGAAATATAAAACAGTGAAAAATTGAAAAGTCTAGAAATAGCGTTATGTTGTTTTCAAGTATAAAAAAACTATTAGAGGACGAAATGAATTTTTATGTAAATTCTGCTGTCCACAACCGTTGCTGATTTTTGTATTGCTAATTTTTATGAATCTATGAAAAAATCGGCTAGGTGAAATATAAAACAGTGAAAAATTGAAAAGTCTAGAAATAGTCTTATGTTGTTTTCAAATATAAAAAACTATTAGGGGACGAAATGAATTTTGATTTAAATCCTGCTGTCCACAACCGTTGCTGATTTTTGTATTGCTAATTTTTATGAATCTATGAAGAAATCGGCTAGGTGAAATATAAAACAGTGAAAAATTGAAAAGTCTAGAAATAGTCTTATGTTGTTTTCAAATATAAAAAACTATTAGTGGACGAAATGAATTTTGATTTAAATCCTGCTGTCCACAATCGTTGCTGATTTTTTTAGATTGCTCATTTTTATGCATTTATGAAGAAATCGGCTAGGTGAAATATAAAACAGTGAAAAATTAAAGTCTAGAAATAGTGTTATGTTGTTTTCAAGTATAAAAAGCTATTAGGGGACGAAATGAATTTTTATTTAAATCCTGCTGTCCACAATCGTTGCTGATTTTTTTATTGCTCATTTTTATGAATCTATGAAGAAATCGGCTAGGTGAAATATAAAAGAGTGAAAAATTGAAAAGTCTAGAAATAGTCTTATGTTGTTTTCAAATATGAAAAAAATATTGAAGGACGAAATGAATTTTTATTTAAATCCTGCTGTCTACAATCGTTGCTGATTTTTTTTGGTTGCTCATTATTACGCATGTATGAAGAAATCGGCTAGGTGAAATATAAAACAGTGAAAAATTAAAGTCTAGAAATAGTGTTATGTTGTTTTCAAGTATAAAAAACTATTAGGGGACGAAATGAATCAATTTATTTTGCATAACGATTCGCAGTTTCCTTATAACATATCTTCGCGAACTTACAGAAATTAATCTTTCGGGAAGTTATAAATAAAATGAAACTGTAATAAATTTTGTTTAAATTATTCTGTAACTTATTAAACATTTTCATACAATTTTTATGCAATAAGCGCATAATGTTCCGCAGTCTAATTATTACAATTAACGTATTACAGTTATGTGATGACCCTCGTTATTATAATTTGAATCATGCTCATTGTCAGTCTACGTCATTATACAGTGTGGTCGTTTCTAAGTATGGACAAACCATTATCTTTTAAAATAATGAAGGTACAAAAAATGCTTATATGGAGATTACATGGTACGAGGGGGTAAACTTTCGGCAGGAACAATTTCTTTTAATTATTAATCTAAGAGATACGACGATCATTTATTAGTACACATAAATAAAAATTGAACAAACTACAGAATACATATATTTATTTCATTTTAAACAATTTTCAAGATGTGTGCATGTGAATTTAACTAAAAATTCCGTGCGGCATTTGAACTCATGTGCATCATAGAACGATATTTAACACTAAACCTACCGACCATCAAAAGTGACTAATGTGTATGGTATTATAAAAATAACAAGATTAAATTTATTTATATTTTGTGCGATTTTTATTATAATATGTACTGGAATCAAAAAATGTATTCAATCAATTCCCATGAAAACACCTTTACAATCTCAATAATTGTCAAATAAAAAATCTAAAATGGGTCATTTAACCCCTCGTGGTAGGTTTAGTGTTATTACTATGTCTGCGCATTATGCTCGAATAGAAAAAATATCATCTCAAACCGTAACTGAAGTCTTATTACTACTAGCTGAATTAACAAAAAATAAACTGGTACAATGATTAAAATATAAATCTTATATTGTCGATGATTATTGTTCCACGATGGAGCACATTATAGAATCAATAATAATATGGATGATAGATCGCGGAATTGATTTTTACAAAATAAACGAATAGTTCAAGGAATATGAGTACCTCTACGATTACTATACATATTTGCAATGCCATGTACCTCTTGCGAGTGCAACGACACGTGGGTATTTAATAATTGCAGTAAATGTATAAATAGAAATTGAGATATGTATCTTATTTCTTATATTATCCAAAACTTTTCACGATTCTATTTACAATCAGAATTGTACATTGAAATAAAAAAATGATTGGTACATGAGATAGTTTAAATAATTAATTCCACATATTTTGTAGAACGCTTTTTACATATTTTTATACATGCACCAAGGCGATCTGGTGGTTCGTCTAAATAATATTTGTGCATAATGTACTCCAGTTACTAAATATCTAATTTTAACCTAAACTCGATATGAAAACAATTAAAAAGTGATCTGTAGAATAAGATAATTGATATAACAAAATATTTCGCAGATATATATCTGTGCAAATCTATTATTAGTGCAAAAATATGGCAATTGTTAAGTGAACTTGCATCGTCGCAACCGCGAAAAATGTATAGTCTCAAAAATATAGTACAGTAAAGTCTTGATCCAACAATAAGATAGCGGAAGCTTTAAGATCCAATTGTAAGAAAATTGACTATCCCCTCCATCAGCTGCCTCGGTTGCTGAGCAGTGTAAAGTATAAACATGCCACGTAATTCGATACGGGGTCGGGCATGTCGGTGCGAGCCATTACTAATCCAATTACAAAACTTCTTTATTTTTCGTTACTTTTTAATGGGACTTTCGCTAACTTAATTGTGGCACTTTTCTGATTAAAATGACACTGAACACGATATAATTTCAACTGTATTTAGTAGTTAACCCTTTGCACTCGAAGCTATTTTAACTGGAAAATTAAACATTTCTTCCGATCTGGAATATTTCCATCCTGTATGATTTTTTAAATTTGGTGGATATGAAATTGATGCAATACCTCATACAATACTTAAATGTTGAATAATTGATTAGATACCGACAGATCTAATAATGTAAACAATATTTTAAATAATAGTACAGGAATTATTAATGGCGCCACAGAGGCGTCACTCGCGTGCTAAGGGTTAATAATTAGACAGCGAATCTTTATGCAAAATAAAAATTTTATATCTGAATATTGCAACAAACTGAAGTAAGGTAGACATCCTTTTTTTTCGTTAATACGTTTAACACCTTCAATATAATATTACAGTATTTTTACATTCTTCTAATGTTTTTACTGTTTTATATTACACCTTCTCAGTTCTGTCATAAATGTATAAAAATTCGCTGTCTATTAATAATAATCATCTAAGAATCAAAGAAATCTAAATTAATAAAAATTAATAATACACTTTTAAGAAACATGGACGCGTTTGGACTCGTTTTTCTTAAATCAAGACTTTACCGACTTTGAAAATATTTTCTCTTGGTTGCATTTTAAGAAGGAAACTGTAACGCGTAACCGTCGCGCTACTTTTGCAATCTTCCATTTATAGACGCAGTCTTAAAGATTAGTTAAAAGTAATACTGAATATACAGTATCAATCGTGTTGTTTTTCTACTGGCAACATTTAGTTAATATCACATACAACTGACTGGTATGCTAAAATTATGGAGAATTAGATGAAATCTCCACCGACGATTTTGTTGGCTAGTATATGAATATTTGCACATTTCACTGCACCTCACTGTTTGCGAAAGCAATTGAACAATGGCGTGTCAGTCTCATGGGCAACGTGTTCGTATTAGGTCGTTTCATACTGAGGTGATCATCTTTCAGACACGATATCAGGAAGTAAGTTATACTTTCACTAATTTTCAATAATTTATTATTGTCTTTATTAATCGTATTCAAGCTGCCACTTTTATTCTGTTTGAAAATTGTAAAAAGACACAAATATTTTAACCCCCGTATGCCATGCCGGGGTCATACCTGACCCGAGAAGTCGAGCGACGTCAACATGTACAATTTTATTCCGATATAAAATCACCCTGTTTATTTTACCCTTTGCAGTCTGCGCTATTTTAACTTGAAAATTAAACATTTCTTCCGACCTAGAATAACTCCATTGTATATGATTTTTTTCACTTTATTGATATGAAATTGACATAATACCTCATACAATTACTTAAACATGTAGTAATCGATTGGATACCAACATATTTAATAATGCAAACAATATTGTGAATAATGATACAGCAGTTTTTAGTGGCGACTCTGAGTCACCACTCGAGTGCTAAGGGGTAAAGGAAAAATGTAATAAGAAATTTTATAAATTTATAAATTTAATAAGAAAACCGTTATCCACAATATTTCTTAAATTTCTTAAATTTCTTTTGAACTTGTTCGCTCTTAGCACTAGAACGAGAGGGCATGCAATATTCTATCCTTTTCCAACGGAAGATATCGCTGAAGATATTCGAAATACAGTAAATAAATCTTCTATAGTCGCAAGAGCCTCGGGGAGGTTTATTTTGCACAGTTCGTAGACAGACACTATGTTTTTGAGCTTCAAAAACCGAGCCGAACGTAGAAAAGGACAGCCCGTGTAAAGAGAGACCGCGAGCGGCCGACTCTCCGCGTCTCTTTCTTTCCCAAACAACGTCCTTATTTACCTCTTGCGAGTGCAACGACACATGGGTATTTAATAATTGCAGTAAATGCATAAATAGAAATGGAGATATATATTTTATTTCTTATATTATCCAAAACTTTTCACGATTCTATTTACAATTAGAATTGTACATTGAAATAAAAAAATGATTGGTACATGAGATATTTTAAATAATTAATTCCACATATTTTGTAGAACGCTTTTTACATATTTTTATACATGGACCAAGGCGATATGGTGGTTCTTCTAAATAATATTTGTGCATAATGTACTCCAGTTACCAAATATCTAATTTTAACCCAAACTCGATATGAAAACAATTAAAAAGTGATCTGTAGAAGAAGAAAATCTATATAACAAAATATTTCGCAGATATATATTATTAGTGCAGAAATACCCTTTCTTTCCCATACGCTGTCCTTCCTTGCTCCCGAAACTTTCATCGTCGATTAAACCACTAAATATAGTTTATATTATATCGTGTTTAGTGCCATTTTTATGAGAAAAATGCCAGAAATAAGTTGGTGTAAGTCCCATAAAGAAATAATGAGAAATAAAGAAGTTTTGTAATTAGATTAGTAGTGGTTCACACCGATATACCCGAGCCGAGGTCAGATTACTACAATGGAGGGGATATTTGTTTTGCATTCAACGTGTACAACCTTTTTGCGACTGTAGAAGAATTACTATACGTCGAAAAGCGGTCACGAAGCTATAGTCTTACAGTGACTACCATTAATATTCGGACACTCTCAAAAAGATTATAACTTTTCTAATATTGAACTATTCGATTTCAACTTTTTTGAGAAGTTAGAGCAATTAGTTTACTACATGATGGGAAGAGATATTTTTCAAAAATTGCAATTGTTCGGAACTGTAGAGAAAATACTGAAAATTACATTTTACAACTTTTTTATGTGGGCCTATATTGGAAATTTAGAAAATTCGTTTTGTAAATCTGTGTCATATCTATATAATCTGTGTCTATGTAAAATTGGTTGATGCGGAAAAAATGACGGACATTGAATGATACAAGAATCCTTAGATTTATTGCAGTTAGCGACCGAAAAACTGCAATTTCTACCATTTTTAAACGTTTAAAGCTTATTGCAACGTCAACCGGTTGCGATGAAATTTTTAGATAATGTTTCATTTCTACAGATCTGCGAAACGTGTTTCCTAAATTTGCCATATAAGCCCACATAATAAAGTTGCAGAATACAACTTTTAGTATTTTCTCTGCAATTCCGACAACTTGCAATTATTATCAAAAATATTTTACACGTTGTGTAGCAAACTAATTGCTTTCAATATTAAAAAAGTAATCGTCTTTTTAAGAGTGTTCGAATATTAGTGGGAGTCACTGTATATCGGAATAAAGCTGTATTAGTGAAATATCGGTGTAAATCAAAACTGACTCCGGCATAGGCGTAGAAAAAAGAAATACTTACTTCTTTAATCAAAGTTTAGAACAACATACTTCGTAACAGTGATAAAAACAGAAATTAAACTCCCGTAATTTCTCATAAAATTATATTTCAATTTTATCGGAGTCCCTGTATCGCGTCGAAAAAATGATCGGAACGGTACGAAACGACCTTGAGATTATAATTATTCACTGGTTCTGTTTACACCGTGCTACATAAAATTGAAGTGTTTCATTTTAAAGATTATACGGGTTAATGATAGTCATGCAAACTAAAAATCTCTTTTAACTCGCGTACGTTTAACGCTCCACTTTTCTCCTGTCTCTGTAATCTCTAACAGTTTTCAGACCACAAAACATGGCATTGTAGACCCCATGTTGTCCATATGGGGTCATCAACTCTTTGTTAATGGCGATACCGATCAGTAAGTGAACTATAAAATAACACTTCTCCTAAATAAGTATTTTATGAAACATATGCAATGCCTTGCGTGTTCTATACATTTAATTCCTTCTCCGACACATACTATTTTCATTCCTGCGTCTCCTTTATTACATATCACGATAATTGTTTAAGCGTCATTCAAGCATTCGCTTCGATTTTTATTAACATTTTTATTATCTGGTAAAGCTTAGTCGCTGTGTACATAAGCGTACAGTTTTTTACCTTTCGATAATACGCCCTGGTACGTTCATATTTTTCATTATGCTTTTCACGAGGGTATTTGACATTACGATAATAGTCTTATATATTTTTTACAGGATTGCAAAGACTCTTTGCTTCAGCAATAAAGGGCATGGCCTCTACCTGTCGTCGCCCACGGAGATTCAGAAGTTTTCAGTATCCAGTGAGTTTTGGTAAGCATTTATACCACCGCAAAAATTGTAAATTTAACAACAAAGATCCTCAATTACATCTACATGATTACCGGTTGATTTTTAACAACTGAGATAAAATTGACATATCTGAGTCTGAATAAAAGGTGGGCTTAAATTAGAGAATGCTCAAAGTATGCTTATTAGTCCTTTTTATTTTGTTATATTTAACATACTCGTATAAGCTTTGAAAATATTCAATCTGCAATCTTAATCGTACGAACACTTACATTATGGATGTTTATGCAAGTTTATATTTTCATAAGTTTCATCGAACGTCTGAAATGAAATAAAATCTTACTTTATATGTCAACTGTTTATTAATTATAAAATAGTATAAACTTCTATGAAATTCTATTTGGATAGATTACGGACTTAAAATAAAAGTCAAGTAATTTTGGTCACACTCCTAATATCTACAAATTCATAAACAACAATACACCTTTGCAATAAGATACGACAAATTTTTACAGAAAGACGAGAAAGAAAGAATGATAGTTTTGCTTTATATTTGCTACAAAGACACTTTAGTCGGTGAAAGATTTTTATATAAAACAATTTGCATGATGATTCACAACCTACTAACTGCGTTACATTCTCTTTATAAGTAGCCACAATATATTCACTAACATTACAATTTTGTTTAAATATAATTTAACCTTCAAAAAGTCATAAACACAGAATTATATGAATATTCATTCATTTTTTGTAGAGCTTTATATCATTATACCCGTGTGATACAACTTTTTATTATAGTATTCTGTGAAGAAATTATGTTTTATAATAATCTGCTACTAACATTATAAGTGTTTAACTTAATAGGAAGTAATGGAAAAGTAAGTCATAAAAATATAAGAAAAAGAATTCAATAGACAGCGGATCTTTATGCAAAATAAGAAATGTGTAAATGTAAAAAACCTGAATTGCAACAGACTGGAGTGAAATAGAAATGTATTATCTTTCTTAATATGTTTAATAGGCTGAACATTATAATGTGAACAGCATTTTTAAATATTTCTAATGTTTTTTTACTGTTTTAAATTACACCTACTCACTTTCCCCATAAATGCATACAATCCGTTGTCTAGTTCTATAAAACTTACTATAAACGCATCTCTATATGATGTATGAAGTTATGTGAACAATGATAAACTGTATTTTCATCGTGGCAAACAATTAAATATTTATCTATCGTGACATATAATGACATTTTAAAAATTTATATTTGATCGTACAATTTTTCCAGCGCCGAGTTAACCGAAATGATGGGAGATTTATTCATTGGTCACGACATGCCTGAGCCACCTAAAGAAAGTTTCTTCAAAGGCCTCTTCGGTGTTGGATCGCGAAGTCTTGACAGAGAAGAACTATGTAAGTTTAAACTATCCGTTCTATTGTTATACATAGAACTGGGAACCATAAACTCTCGGCCCACTCAAGAACAATGTCAAGCCGAATAGGTATCCTCATCCGCAATACGTCGGAAGCCATACCAGCCTTATCGTCTTATATCGAAAGAAAACTGTACCTTTACAGGCGAGATGTAGGGTTCAAAGGCAGAAAATGTTCTCTTAAATAATGTTCCCATTTCTTAAAATGTAAAGACCTACTGTTTGTATCATGAATCGATAAAGTATCAAATTCTGCGTAAAAATATATTGACATTCGTATGTCCTAAGTCCTAAACGTAATAGTGAACGAGATATTATCGAAATAATTTTTAACACGTACCTACTACCTGCAAGCTAGTAGCTGCTCGAACCAATGCCCTCAACTAGAATATACATACTTTCAATGTATAGTTAATACATATGGAAAATTATGTCGATAATATCTCGTTAATTATTATTAGATCTGGAACATATGAAGGTCAATACCTTCAATAGGGTAAAGGTACCACTTACCGGATATTTAGTGACCAGACTTGGACGTATTTTATTAATTTTAAGTCATTCTGTAATTTAGTTTGCATTATTTGTGATTAACGATTGATTATCAAGCTTTTTTCGAAAGCAAAAGAAATATTAACGAAGTTTTTGTCCTATTTACCGGACACAAAATTTGTGATAACAAATCAATTAATTCTTTCTTTTATGTTTATTCTATATCTTATGTTTCAAGACTTACAGTAAAATGTCACCGAATTAAACAGTTATAGTAAAATCAACAATTTTTACGATATCGAAAAATCCTTTGAGATTCTTTCGTAGGTTACTAAAACCTGCAACAGAGTTGTGCAGAATTACAATTGAATTACTCCAGGAATTGTAATTAGAAAGTAATTGAATCACATCATAATTCAGTCATGTTGTAATTTATAATTCAGATCTTCATTCAATTAAATTACAATGTAATTCGTAATTGCAATTGGAGTAAAATTATAAAATACTTGGTAATTGTATTACATTAATTATGAATTACGAGGACGAGAAACAGAAAATACGCCGCATAGACTGCAAACAAGTATATGAAAGAAAAACATAAAAATATATCGCACTTCTTCAAACTACTGTGCTATAATTTGGAGAGCTATATTTTAATTATATTGTATTTCAATTAGACATCTCATTGATATGATAAGTAATTGAATTAATTGAAAGGTTTGAATTATGTAATTCAGTTACTATGTAGTTGAATTACTATATAATAGAAATACAATGTACTTCAATTGCGTAATTCAATTACAATGTATTTGAATTAGCACAACTCTGGACTGCAACATATTCAAATTTAAACAAAATCCGAATTTGCTGGAAATGTTCCACTTTGTTAGAGACTGCACTTTTATGGATATTTTAACTTATCCCTTATCAAAGGTGAAAAACTTTGACTGATCTATTCAGTTCACAGAGGAATTTTTTTTTAATTATTAACAAAAAATTTTAATTCCAAATGCATCGTAAATATAGACGTATATACTATCCATAAAAATAGGCTCATAATGTTCACTATGTTTTCCAAGGCATCGTTACGAAAAAAAGGAATTTTTTCGGTGAAAAACGGTATCCGTAAAATATTTAGAATAATTTTCTCGGCGCTACGGTTTCGATCAAACTCTACACTATATAGCTAATTTGTAACACTCCAAACGTATCTCGATTCGGATTTGAATCTTGTTACGTCATATGAGACCACGTTGCTACAGAATTGTGTTTTTCTATGGGAGGAAATAAAGGTGGTGTTTCGTCCAGTGTTACAAATTAGCTATATAGTGTAGAATTTGATCGAAACAGTTGCGCCGAGAAAATTATTCTAAATATTTAAACATTTGGACGATCGAGATATAGAGTTTATTTTATAATGGTACCTGTAAAAGTTTGATCTTTGAACGCTTATTGTAACGAGAGTTTTTAATAACTTTAATTAATATTATCGTTTTCGAATGTAATGGACATTTAAGAAACATATTCTACATTCGTTAAAAATCGATATGAGGACTTTGACTTTTTAGCTCATGAACAGCTACCGCGTCGATCTGGCACATTGTGCGTCGACCGCGCCGAACGTAGAAAAGGACAGCGGAGCTCGAGAGGCCTAGAAGTGTTGAACCGAGAAGTGTAAACATAACTAATCCAATATCAAAACTTCTTTATTTTTCATTATTTTTTTATGAGACTTTGACCAACATATTCGTGATATTTCTCTCTTGAAAATGATACCAAATATGATATAATTCCAATTATACATATTTACTTGTGTAATGAACGATGAAAGTTTTCGACACACAGTTCAAGGAATTTCCCATACGCTGTTCTTCCTCGCGTTCGAAACAATCATCGTTCATTACACGAGATCATATTTGGTATCATTTTCATTAGAAAAATGCCACGAATATGTTGGTCAAAGTCCCATAAAAAACTAATGGAAAATAAAGAAGTTTTGTAATTGGATTAGTAGTGGTTCACACCGATGTACCCGACCCGGTATCGGATTGTGCGGCATGTTTACACTGTTCGAGCTTCTTGGCCCCTCGCGGGGTTGCCCCCAATAGAAGGGGTAGGCGAACTGACTTAGAACGGTCACGATCGTCGCTCTTATTGTTAAATTAGGACTTTACTGTATCTCCTAATTGCGTGAAGCAATGTTTGTACAGACAACGTTTGACTGTAAGAATGTACCGTACTGCTACAAATGTAATTTTCAGTTGGTGAGTCGAGTGGACGAGCATCCCGCACCGTAGCAAAACATATACCAGGACCGAACGCTGGATCGGAGGCGCTTCGCGAGCGCGTATCAACCGCCACCGGCGAGGTGAACATGGCCCATCAGATGGTTTTGGAGCGTGGCGACAAGCTCTCTCAGCTGGAAGAACGAACAGCCCGCATGATGACGGAGGCGGAGGGTTTCTCAACGTCTGCCCACGGATTGATGCTCAAGTACAAAGACAAGAAATGGTACCAGCTATGAGAATATTGTTCGAGTTCGACCGAGATTTGGAATTGCGTACAACTCTATTGTAAGGTAGTAGCGTTCACGTTTCACGTATGAGCTTCGCCGTACTAAGATACGGGAGAGGGAGACAAAATTTTTGGGGAAACAAGCAGAGCATGATGAATGAATCTGAAACAAAATCGGACACATTTGTGGACTTTGTACGCACATACAGGAAACATATTACACGGGATATAAAAAAAAAGAGTGAGAATCGTTGTGTGCATGACTAATGTATGCGTGCAGGCGCGTGTGCGTGTCTCTATGTGTGTATCCGAGAGTGAAAGAGAAAGGCATTATATCGGAAGAAAAGGAAGAGATTTGGGAGAGAAAAAAAAAGAACATATTCATGCGATACCTTGTACAAGCAGGTAATACACACGCACATCTTTCAGCGAAGAATATAAGGAAAAAAAAAGTCGTATTGTACACGTCTGAACACAAATAAGATTTAAGTATAATATGATACGCGATCTCTCAGAATGTGTTATAACCTCTATATATAAATAAATGAATAAATATATATATATATATATAAAAATAAATAAATAAATATATATATATAAATATATACACAACGTGTAGCCCGAGCAAAGAAATGGGTATATACGTAACGTATAGACCAATCGAACAGATAACAAAAATGAAACGGAAGGAAAGTGGAATGGCTGCGATTAACATTAAATGAATTACTAGCGCATACATAAATTACGATAAAGTTTAAGAGCGTAAGTACTTAGGCGGGAATTAAGAGGATGATTCTACTACGTGCGAGTCAATACATACAAAATTATGTAACAATTCGCCTTTTAAACCTACGACTCTCGTTAATCCATTCGGACGTCCTGTCATGGCGAAACGTTCGCGCGAAATGGCACTTGACCTCACCTGTTTTTCGTTTAAAAAAGAAAAAGAGTAAAGGGGCGAAGAGAATATAGTGATCGATGCGCGTAGAAGAATAACATTGTCCGAATGATAATGGGGGAAAAATAAAGAATGATCCAGGTAGCGAAGATGAAGACGCAGCGACGTTATTCCGAATGTATTGACAATAAACGTAATTAATCGAGGTAATAGCGCATTGAATAAACGTTGAACGCAGTGAAATATATAATTTATCCACGATGCTGGACCATCGGACTTTTACCACGACGATACGACCGTAACCGTGCCGACACACCGTGGATACATCATATATTAGTTGTTATTAATTGTAGTTGATCGCTAGATATGCTATGTATATAAAGTAACAAATGCAGTAGGAAATATTATACGTCAAAAAAGAGCTGTTTGTATAATAACATGTTGTAAGTTACGCTACTTCAGCGTCGCACGATCAATTCAATCGAATTTATGCATGCGTATGTATGCGTACACGAAGATTACGAAGAAGAAACCCTACTGTAATTTAAAGGAAAAGAATTATACGTAGCGTAGATTACCCAAAAGTCAATAACATGAGTATACATATATACGCATATGTGATAAGTTCCTTTGAATTCATCGAGACGCTGAATCGTCGTACTGCTTCCATAGCAATAACTGTATAGTTGATGTTAATGGTACTAATCACCTACATAAAACTATATTACATAATATGCCCCGCAGTGGATTAACTAGATCGCAATTTCTTCGACATTCGGATATAATTTTCCTCGGACAATACAATAGGACTTCGATTAACCGGGACGCGATTACCAGCGATCTCAATCATTCAGGTTCTCGATTATCCGAACTCTCAGATTGTACCTCGAAATACGTACGACTGGGCTTGCTGATTTTTGTGATTTTTTTTTGCTTTACAAACAAAACGTGTTTCGAATGAGTTAAGTAAGGGCGAACTGCCAAAAAATAATAATATTTTTCGAGAAAAGGTGCGTCGGGTTTCATACGCGCCCATCGATATTCGCTGGTCAACAATGGTACACCAACAAAAGCCATACATGATGCACGATCGGCGAGAGAAAGTAATTTTCATTGGAAACTGTACAAAATGAAAAAAAAAATGGAAAAAGATATACGTATACAGTGATTGAAAGAAGTATGTATTACCGTTTCGTTTCAGTAAAATAATTGATCGTTAATGACGCGTCTGCGTTAGAGTGTCCATATTTAGATTGTTGCAGTCTTGAACTAAGACGCAGTCTTGTGTAAATAATTTTCAACTGAATACCACATTGAAAGAATACACATATATTGTTAACAAAAAAAAAACCAGTAGCTAGCGATGGATGTTCGTGTGTTTAGGTACTTTCTCCTCTCACTGTATGCGTCTATACATTGTGTCGTAAGAGGTATTGCATTTCCTATCGAATAGAATGCTTACTGTGCAAATAAGCTACGTTTAAGTTGCCCTGTTTAGGTCTCGATTATCCGGTTGGTCTCGATGTATCCGAGCCGTTTGTAGCCGGGTTAGGCCGGTTAATCGAGGCTCCGCTGTATACGCGGGTAGAGTTTCGTTTGTGAACGTTCAGCCACCACCGTACTTTTCGTCAGAAGTTGCGTACTTGCTAATGACTAGACTGCGGACACTTATGCGTTTACAGCAAAATTGAGTCGATGAAATACAAAATTGTTGGAAACTTCTTAAAATTGAAAATGTTGTTACAGTAGAACTTCGAGTATCAGTGCTAATTAGTGGAACACGATTGTTCGGGTAATACAACAATTACATAGTTTCAGTGCTGAATTCGAACATCAGAGGCCCGGATAATCGAGGTTCTACTGTATATGATTTCTCCTCTATTAAAAGAGGTCTCTGTTCGCTAAGGGGGTAGACTCGTTTCCAGGATTGCAAGGGTGCGGAATGTGCCTTCTCATTTCTCGATAATGCAAAGAGGGGTTTTTTAAGTAATCAAAAGCGCTAGATGAAAAATCAATCTAGGCCACGATCGCCCTCACAAGTCCTATCTTTTTGTTTACGAGATGTAATTTGCATTATTCGGAAGCATAATGCTGTCGCAGCTTTATGAAAATTGCATGCTTTCGAATAATCCAAATTACAGTGTTTAGTAGTATAGTGTCATTAATTTTTTATCTTCTGTGTATACTTGTCCATTGATAAAAAATATTTAGTTAATATCGATTATCAGTCGAGTCAAGTTCAAAACCTACATGAAACACTTCATACGATTTACTAATACAACGTACTTGTTGTTTGCCATAATTAGACAGCGGATTTTATGCATTTATGACAAAAATAAGTTGGTGTTATTTAAAATAATAAAAACATTGGACGAATTAAAAAATATTTTTATATTATTTTCAACTTATTGAACATATTAAGAAAGAAAGTAAATTTAAATTTCACTCCAGTTTGTTGCAATTCAAGTAGAAAAGATTTATTCTAGTGCGCAATCAATCTAGGCCGCGATCGCCCTCAAAAGTTTTATTTTTATGTCTATGAGACGTAATTTGCACTATTTGGCAGCATGTAACTGTCGCAGTTTTATGAAAAGAGCTACATGCGCAGCTGTATGCTTTCGAATAATGCAAATTACGTCTCGTAAACGTAAAAATAGAAGTTTTCAGAGCGACTGCGGCCTAGATTGATCTTTTATCTAGCGTTTTCGGTTAATAGTCATTAGCGACGGGACCTACAGTTTATTAAGGTGGGTTTCCAACCACCTTGGGCACCACAGTTACAGATATCACATGGAAATCTTTTTCCCATGAGAAGACTGCATTGGAAATATTTCCAGAGGTGCTGGCGGAATTCGATCCCGCGACCACGGTTGTTCGTAGTTGCGAGCTCTATCTGTTGAACCTCTGCGCACCCCTGAGAAGGTGTATCCTGCACGTTTGCAATCCTGAAAAAACGAGTCTACCCCCTTAAGGGAAGAAATAACATTCAATTTAGTTTCTATATCTTCCAATCGATGCAGACGAATTTTATTTTGCATAAAGATCCACAGTCTACTAATGACTATTAGTGATCCGCGTACAACAGGGTGGACTAGCTCGACGCGATGTTTCGATCCCGTGGTTGCAATGTAAATGCACAAGAGAACCGAGAAGGCGATCTATTGTTCCTTTCTTCTTAATAGTACTTCTTTCTTTTTTTCTTCATCGATTTGTTTGGTCGTTCGAGCGATATTCATTCCGGTAGCGGCTTTTATTCGTCCCGCTCGTTAGCGGCGACGACCTAGGACTTTGTACGCGGGGGTGTTGCGGCGAGATATAACGAGAAAAGAAAAAAATATTAAACCACGATTACGATTAGGATACACAGAGAGATGTGCCGATAACCGATAAACAAACGGAAGGGAGCCAACGCGTGACAGTGACGCGAAATGTTTTCTCGGATCTTTTGTGAGAATGAAAACGTTGTTTATTGCTCTAACAAATAGATTAGTAAATGTAAGATAGTTGCAGGTAAAGAACAGAAAATGATGATACATTACTATCTAAGTGTTTGATAATATAACATATTCTAACACTTGTTGTATAAAGACTACTGTTTAGGTGATTCTGGATTATTTATCACGTCGAACAGGCTGAAATGTGTTTGAAAATAATTTATTGTAACAAGAAAGAAAGAAAGAAAGAAAGAAGGAAATAGAAAGAGAGTTGAAACCAATATTTGGGAATATTCGATGAAGGAAAAAATATAGCAAACAAATAAAACGTAATTATTAATCGGAATTTCTATTGCACCTTCGTCTACGTTTGTTCCGTTCTGTGTCTCGGAGAAGACGTTCAGAATAAAAATGATCATTTCCCAAATTATTTTCATACACAATATAGATTTCCTGTAAGGCTAGTTGTTTTGTGATTATTATAATTAATTAACTTGTAAATCCTTGTCGCGATGTACAAAAAGCATCGTCACTTGTTTCGACAAAACCGACAACAATTTTGCGATATTCTGCACTTGATTTTCAAAGTGAAATCCAATATATTCTATGTATTCAAAAGAGTTTTACTTTCGTGAGCACGTAAAGAGTTGTTCTGTAAACGAATGTAATTGCTTCCTATATGTTCGAATGAACGGTAGCTACCTCTCCCACTCGCTATGCCCTTTGTATGAAATGTTCATTATTTATTGTGTCTAATCTATTTCGACGCAGTGGCCTGAATATGTAAATCTACTATTGTAAATGAAATTTTGTCCCTAGACGCAGCGAAATATCTAATACTCTCGATTTATACCATTACTAATCTAGTACAGTTCTTATTTTTCAAGAGATATAATACCATGTTATTGTAAAAGTACTGCCTCGAGGACAGACTGTATCTTGGCTCCGATTAATAAATGAGTTCGAACCAAATTCAGCGCTTATGGAATTTATGTTAACGTTAAATGGACTCCTGGCAATTCTCTAGTCCTCATCCGCATTATTGCAACCCCCGCGACCTTGCGCAACTTTAGATTATAAAAGCATTGCTAGAACGATTTCAAGATTTGTAGAATCGTTCGTAGTACCGAATGCTGCATGACAAAATTATTTGCACTTACGAAATTCGGCAAAATTCGACGACAAATTAAATAATAGAGTTGTTGCATCTTCGAGGCCGCTGCGGTCCTGTTCTATGTATTTATTAGGTTGGTGAAAAAATAATTGCGGTTTTCATCAGATTGAACTTCAGTGATTTTTCTCAAGCGATGTTTTATCTCATTACATTCATATACCGCGTGGCCCATAAGTCACTTTCCCATTTGAAAGACGAATAACTTCTATTTTTTAATCGTTTGTCTTTATTTTTGTTGTGGTTTAAACTACATTTTGCTTCACGATATTTCAGGATATTGTCATCTAGCTGTTGTACACTCGGTCCTTCAAATATCCCCACCCTTTTGTCGGTGAGGTTCTAACGTTAACCCTTTGCAGTCGAAGCTATTTTAACTCGAAAATTAAACATTTCTTCTGACCTACATTAATTCCATTCTAAATTGATATAACACCTAATACAATACTTAAATGTTTAGTAATTGATTAGATACTAACATATTTATTAACACTTTACATACCGGAAGCCAATTAATAGGATTTTCAATAATTGTGCTGTACCAAAAGAACGCATAGAAATTTTCTTTTTCATTACAATCTTAAATGAAACTACATAGTGGATGACGTTATTGAGGGTGACTTGTTAGTTCACAATGAAAATTGCTGTTGCTATTGAAGGCTCCATTAAAAAGTGTTTAGCCATGTACCATAGATTTTTCATAATTTTATGCAATAATCACCGGTCGGTAATATGTTAAGCTAAACAATATTTTGAATAGTGGTATAGCTATTTTTAGTGGTGACTCTCTCTGAGCCGTACAATTCGAGTGCTAAGGGTTAAAATAGCGAATGTGTATGCTCTTTGTATTAGAACAATGGAGCACTGACTTTGAAAATACAATTCAATTATTTTTCCTCGTTGCTCTGTTGCGAATGTTTCCATCATAAATTTCCAACGAAAGAATTTTAAAACTCTCATATAAAAATTTGAAGATATACATTTAAGAAGAAGTTACTCGTCATCTTTTAAATGGGAAAGTGACTTATGGGCCATGTAGTATTAGATTGTTGCATACAGAATGTCCGATTTTTAAGAGAGCCGTTAAACAAACATAACAAATTTCTTAATTGATGTTATTATAGGAGTTCAGATTAGCATGCAAAGCGGCAGAAACTACTCGCAATATTACTTAGCACTCGAATAGTGACTATGAGACGCCACTAAAATTGCTGAATCTTTATTCAAAATATTGTTTACAGTATTAAATATATTGGCGTCTAATCAATTACTAAACCTTTACGTATTGCATGAGGTATTTAAATAAAATTTTAAAAATCTTAGGGAATGGAAATATTCTAGGTCGAAAGAGATGTTTAATTTTTGGGTTAAAATAGCTTCGAGTGCAAAGGTTTAGTAAGCATACAGCGTAACACTGGTTTTAAAAATTCCATGACAGAGATGAAAGTATTGAAGATAAAGAGATAAAAATAATAACAATGAACCAGAGGCTATAATCGTAGATCCTCGAGAAATTGCAAAAAGAAACTACAAGTTGATCACACAACAATGATGTGATGTTTAGCTCAAATTGTGTGGCGAATAAAGCAAAACATATGTAGTTTTAGAATTCAAGAACAAAAACCGCAATTATGTTTGTGCCAACCTAATATATTCCGCTCAAACCACGACGCTTTGCTTCGCGACGTGACTTCTCCTAAAGGTCTGCCTACCTCGCGAAGTTTTCAGTTGATCTTTGAACCTCGAGCTTCCTTCAAATTTCGAATCTTTCCGTATGAAAGTAATCCCGTATAGCACGGCAATTGTGCTCGTGAAAATTGCCGTGCTATCCGAACTGGTATCTATTATACGAAACTATAAGAACTAATACAAAAACAGGGTAAGGTTCCAAATACTAACAAAACTACACTATTTTGCTTTTATAACTATAAGAAACATGTTTAATAAAAGTATCAATAACCGTCGAAATATACTATATATTAATGTTACATAATGCATGCGAATTTTTCTTGTCTCTATCACTGCTGAGCTACCACTGAATTCATCATCATTGTTTCCCTTAGTGTACAATATCCGTCTGGAGCTTTTCTTAACACCTTATTCAGTTCTACTGGACTTTCCCTAATTTTTTAATCATGTTAGAGCAATGGTCCGAAAATTATATCAAATGCAACTTAGTGTGTTAAAACGAATTGGTTTCCACATATTAAATGTTTCTTACGTACATATTACAATATCTACGAAGGTGTTTACCTGCAATGTACAGTCAGTCCCATAAGTATTCGTATGCACTTTAAAACAGAATAACTTTTTTATAATTGTACCAAACGACCTGGTGTTTTGTAAGTAATTAGATGCATCGTTTTACTAAATGATGTGCAAGAAAGATTTTCCATAAATCACAATTTACAAGGTTACATGCAAAAATAAAAAAGGCACTTTTTAAAACTTTTTTATTTGGGCCGTTAACGAAAATTTAAAATACAATGCTGTTCACTTGATTAGCCTTGGATGCAAATATATATATAAATTTATATCAAATAAAGAAATTGTGGGCATAATTCTTGCTTATTAGTTACATTCGTTTATAATATAAATTTGTAAGTGATATAAATTTACATCGATATGTCAGACAAACATATCCACTACAAGTCTACATTTTACATCTATATTAAGTATTATATCCATTATTTTTTGTATGATTATTATCATTGTGCTAATATGGGTCGCGGAAAGTTATTAACTGTTGAGGAAATTAGAAAAATTGAAGTTTTAATAGAGGAAGGTTATTCAAACCGAGAAATTGGAAAAAGAATTAATAGGAGTTCTAAAGTAATTAATAATTTCTGTAATAACCCTGGAAATTATAGAAAAAATTATAAAGGGAGAACAAAACGAGCTACAACGGACAGGGAAAGGAGATCAATTTTACGTAAAATTTCGAATGGAACAGTTTCCTTAAACAAGGTCAAACAGGAAGTTGGAACAAAAGCGTCAGTTTCAACTATTAGACGTGTCATACAAAGTGTTTCATACATAAACCCCAAGAAAGTGCAAAGAAAACCTGCGTTAATGAGAAGAAATATTGAAACCCGACTCCAATTTGCCAGAACGGATATGAGTTGGACTCAACAATGGCACAATATAATTTTCTCGCATGAGAAGAAATTCAATCTGGATGGTCCAGACGGAGTTTCCTACTACTATCATGATTTACGGAAAGAGAATCGAATTCTTTCTCGACGTCATTCATTTGTTATTTGGATTATTCGAGGCTATTCAAGTGAACAGCACTGTATTTCAAATATTAGGATAAACTGTTCAATGATTGGCACTCTAAACCAAAATCGTAGTAAGAATATTTTTATCCTTTTTTTGAAATGTTTAAACGAGTTTAACTTTCTATTATTATAAACTAATAGAGATTTTTCAGCAAAATCAAACAGTTTCACGACTCATAAATCTTTTATTATAAAATATATTCAGTGAATAACAATCGTAAGACAAATAGTACAGTAATTGGCACATTTGCTAACAGTCATATGTGGAACTGTGTTATGAAAACTTACAACTTTGCTTTGAAATATAAATAGGAAGCAATAAAAAATGATTTTCCATACGAGGAATTCTTAATATTTGCCGTTTAAATGAAAAGTGCCAATATCTACTGCAGTGCCAACAATAGTATAGTTTACCGTATTTTATATTTTAGGTTTTATTTTGCTTAAAGAAAATAGTATTTTAAAGAAGATATACAATTTCGAAAATAAAATATTTCTATTTTAACAATGTGACCCTGAAAATAAAATATTTCTGTTTCATAAATTTGATCAACGGAATAAAATATTTCTATTTTAACAATCTGAAACACGAAATAAAAATCTTATTTTTTTGCATTGTTATAATACTCTGAGAAACCGCATAAACATACAGTCTGTTTTATCGTTAACACTAAACCTACCGTCACCAGTCAAAATGACCGTTTCCAGATTTTTTATTTTACAGTTATTGATATAATAAAAATGATTTCGTGAGAAATGATGGTGTAGATATCTTTATTAGATCACGCATTATAATAGGAGCAGCACAAAGTCTGAATAAAATCAATCTTGTCATTTTTATAAGGAAACATGTAGCAGTTACGTTTAAGGCTTGGTAGGTTTAGTGTTAAGAAATGATTTACACTCAAAAATGTATTGAATTCGAACCATTATTTTCAGCAATAATATTTAAAATTGAAATTGAAAATAAAAAAGACAAAATACAAATATGTTCAATATTCTTCAAATAAAATAGTGTTTTCAAAAATTAATGACTCAAATAAATTATTTTATTTTAAAAAATTACTGCATCAAATAAAATATTTTATTTTCAAGGCTGTACGCATACTTTAAAATAAATAGGATTATTTATTATTTATTATTTAAAATACTATTTCGCCACTCCCACCATCGACCCAGCATGCTTCGAGCTTATTGGAAGGAGCGGTGATACGCAGTTAGTCAATTTTCCAAATTAGTGGAAAATTAGGAACCGTCGTACGAGGTCCCACGGTCAGAGTTGTGCAGAATTACAATTGAATTCCTCCAGGAATTATAATTACAAAGTAATTGAATTACATTGTAATTCAGTCATATAGTAATTTATAATTCAGATCTTCATTCAATTACATTACAATGTAATTCGTAATTGCAATTGGAGTACAATTATAAAATACTTGTTAATTATATTACATTAATAACGAATTACGAGGACGAGGAATAGAAAATACGCCCCATTGTCAGCAAACAAGTATGTGAAAGAGAAACATAAAAATATATCGCACTTCTTCAAAGTTCTGGGCTATAATTTGGAGATAATATAATATACAATATAATTCTGTATTATAATTATATTGTATTTCATTTACACATATAATATAATATAATAATTTACACATATGTAATTCTGTTACGACGTAGTTGAATTACTATACAATTGAAATACAATGTAATTCAGTTACGACGTAGTTGAATTACTATACAATTGAAATACAATGTAATTCAGTTACGACGTAGTTGAATTACTATACAATTAAAATACAATGTAATTCAGTTACGACGTTGTTGAATTACTATACAATTGAAATACAATGTAATTCAGTTACGACGTTGTTGAATTACTATACAATTGAAATACAATGTAATTCAGTTACGACGTAGTTGAATTACTATACAATTGAAATACAATGTAATTCAGTTACGACGTAGTTGAATTACTATACAATTCAAATACAATGTAATTCAGTTACGACGTAGTTGAATTTCTATACAATTGAAATACAATCTAATTCAGTTACGACGTTGTTGAATTACTATATAATTGAAATGCAATGTAATTCAATTACGTAATTCAATTACGATGTAATTCAATATTAATGTAATTCAATTATTGTGTAATTCAATAATAATGTAATTCAATTACAATGTAATTGAATTAGGACAACTCTGGTCCCACGGTTACGAACAGTACGAAAAATCTCGACCAGAAGTGGGGACCAAAGTAAATAAGGGTAGACAGTTAAGCGACCTCTGGGCGATCAATATTATCGTCAATATATTGCACAATAATTGATATTGTACAATAATATTGATCGTCTGTAAATCAAATTGATAGATTGCGCAATATATTGAGTCAATCAAAAAGAGTTTGATTTTTATTGTACACTCTCGTAAATATTGCTTCGTCTGTGAGTAATACCGCGCAATATTGACACAGTTTTATCTTCACAGTCGGAAAGTGAACATTGAATTTTCAAGTATGGCTATAAAAGAAAAAGAGGAAGAAAGAAAATTCATTTTAGAATGTATCGAGGTGTATCAGAGCTTACCTGCTTTATGGAATATCAAGAGTAAAGAGTATATCAACAGGATAAGAAAAAAAAACTTTTTAAAAACCACGGTTATATTAAAATGCACTAAAAAGGAGAAAATAATTTTTTTAGTTATTAGTGACTATAAATAAATGCGTGGAGTGCTACGCTATATTGACGTAATCTTCGGGGGTGCTCCACGCTTTTATTTATAGTCACTAATGTCTAAACAAATTATTTTCTCCTTTTTAGCGCATTTTAATATAACCGTGGTTTTTGAAGTTTTTTTTATATATTCTGTTATTTTCTACTTTTTAATCTTTTTTATTTTAAAATTGTTTCTTTAATATTTCATTGTCATCCAGTTCTGAGCTATGTTTAAAATTTCAAGTCTGTAGCTCATCGGGAAATGGTTTAAAATTCGATTACAAAATTTGACGCATACATATTTAAATTTTTTTTCTCCTAAACGATCAGTTTTTTTTTAAATTTGTTTTTAATACTGCATTGTTATACAGTTCTGAGCTATGTTTAAAGTTTCAAGTTTCTAGCTGATCGGGAAGCGGTTTAAAATTCGTTTAAGATGAAGTGGGGTAAGTGCATACTAGTTTTTGTAAAGTTGGACTTTAAACTGATGTATTTTCAGTTTGGTATGTAAAAACTTAACGCTCTTGGTATCAAACTCTTGCCACAATTATTACCGATGAATTAGTATTACGTAGGATTCTAATTTTGCTTGAAAATTATCATTTTGATAGGATATTGTACAAAGTGTCAACTACTATGCATTTGTCCCGAAAAATGGGGCAAGAGCGTATCTGAGAGTTAAAAATGCTTTCAAACCTTGTTTCAATTGCTACGGGGCAAGAAAAGAATGATTATCAAATCTGGTACCTAATGCTTTTTATTGCATTAAATTATATTGTTTAGTTTTATAGAGTCACCCATTTTTAAACAAACAAGTGCTTTTATGGTGAAATATGAAAGGGGATACAGTAACATTAAAACAAAGTTTAAAAAT
>CM052190.1:13747778-13775401 GCA_028455805.1 Lasioglossum figueresi | reverse complement strand
GTAATTGGTTAGATCCCAATACATTCAATAATGTAAACAATATTTTGAATAATGGTACAACAACTTTTAGTGGTGGCTCCCAATTAGTTCGGACAACTGACGTCCTACTGTAGTTAGCTGACAGCGTCGACATGAAACTAATATGATACGCAATTTGAAATAAAACTACACACCGGGTGTTCGGATCAAAGTTGATTTAAGGATTGTTCCACACGGTTACATCTGGCGTTCAGCTTAGAAATTCACGGTAACGCTTGGAACGGGCCTGACCGCTCATGAATACATTATCCTTTCTAACGAGGTGAATAGGTGAAGTAGACGGAGTCACAGCAGTCTGTCCATAAATCACTCAAAGAGCAAGCAAGATCACCCTCCGAGTCGGAGGCTCCGACCCGGTGGAACACACGATGCCGCTCGAACACTCCTGCATCGGTTGCCGTTTTTTGTCAAACCGTATCCTTGCGAGGAAGTGCTCCTTTAGCCGACTGTAAAATTGTCCGCCATCATTCATTCCACGATCTTACCGTTCACTCCGGGAACATCCTGTTGTGGCCCAAAAACCCATTAAACGTCTAGTCGGAACCTTCGACGCGCTACGCATTCTGCTTTCAACAAGTATTTCTTCGGTTTTGTGTAAATAAAGCTATCAGCTTCCGGCAGACACAGTTTACCATTCAAAATACAGTTGAAATAAACACTTCTTCTTTAACATTAAACGTACCACTGCCGGTCAAATAACCGGCCTTAGATTTTTAATTTTATAATTCTTGAAATGTTGCTTACATGGAGAAATTGATTCGATAAATTTCTTTATCCAAGCACGTACTGCAATAGAAATTGCACAAAATCTAAATAAGTAGAGCCTTGTCATTTTTATCGGATGAAACATTTAAATCGCTTTCAGTGCTCGGTAGTTTTAGTGTTAACGCTAACGATACTACTATATTTCTCAGTATTTTTATCTTGTAATTATTGAACGTACGAGAATGCTTCCATTCAAATTATTAACTTACAAATTACACTAAACTTCATCGCTCAACTTTAAACACGCCTAACTTCTGACCCAGTGAATTCCTAACATTATAATTTTTTTACAAAAGTTATAAAAGTTTATATTGCTCAAGTACCTTGCAATTAATGCAGACAATTTTTATTTTGCAAATACTATTAATAAAGACTCGCAGTCTATAAATAATAAATGAAAAACATCTTTATAAATGCAGCTTTTAATTACTTACAAATTGACTGAAAATAAATTTCCTCTTAAGTAGAAGATATTGAAAGAAAAAAATCTTCAACGGGTTTTAGCTCTTTGATCTGTGAGGTAAATACAGCGCGGGTAATTTGCATGAACTTTTTAATCTCCTTTTATTATCATGAACATGTAAAGCCACTCGCGAAAACGGATAGTCACGTACATACCTACTTACTGTACTTACATACATACAAATGTAACGTAAGTGTTCAACAGTTTATCGAAATCTGCAATCGGTATCTGTTATTATTCATAAAAGAACTGGTTCTCAAGAGTATGCCACATCTCCTTTCTTGGTTGTAAGCATATTTTATTAATTGTGCGGAAATAGTAATGCTACTAAGGATAACGGAACGACTGCGATACGTAATGTGAAAAACAACCGAAACAAATGGGAAATACCGATATTAGTACATATGAACCTTAGACCGTATACAGGGTGTCCCAAAAATGTCGTACTTCCTCAAAAGAAGAGGTTTCTGAGATCATGAAAAAATCAGAGGAAGTACATTTTTCGGACACCCTGTATATTTATAGACCCGGCAAAGGTATTGCAAGCAGTCTTCTGTTTGTTTGTTGTAATGTTTTAACGTACATGCATAATTAACACCGTTTACTAGAGTTATCTTAATTCAATTAATTAAGTTCAATTCAAAGTTAAAAAATTAACTCGATTAATTATGCAATATTTAACCGTCTTCCAGAAAATTGTATTTAAAAGAAATTTATATACAAATATGAAATCTTGGTGTCGCAATTATCTGGAAAAAGTTTAAAGACTACAATTACTGTTATAGTTATTAGTTAATGGTTATTGTAATTATTACTGTAACTACAATTACAGAGATATATATGTACAATAATAAAAAGCGTTAAATATGTATCTCCTTTCTACTACAGCTATTTTCGTATAAAAATGAATTTGTTACAATTAAGAAGCTATATTTTCTCGTTTGATAAGAATTAAAAAATTTTTAAATCAGAGAATAATTTACATAAGAGAAAAAACTTACCTTTGAATGAAAATGTCCGTAAGAACACTATATTTGTCCCCTCGCGTATCACGTTGTATACTTCTTGAAAGTTAAAATGGCGTGTCTATTATGAAAATTATTTTTGCACTGCTACGATTATACTACTTTTTTCTATGTATCCTATATTAAATCTTATCATTCAAGTAATTGAACTTTGGTTAAATGGTACATACAACTCAACATTTTAGTTTATATAATCTATCTACGATAATGTACGTATGTCCTCGTAATTAAAGTTTTGCTTTTTCATAATTTGAAAATTAAACATTTGATGTTGCATTCTTAACACGTTGCATGCTGACAATTATTCAATGCTACTTAAAACCGATAACATACAACTAAGGCAAATTTTAGTAACTTCAGCAATGCCAACAGCAATTTCAATCGCGCGAGCCAATAAATAATCTGGAATAATATCATCTAATAATTTCGATGATTTCGAAACGTCTCCATGATGTAACTTGGTTATTTCGAAATCTATTGAAAGATTTCCGGTAGTAAAACAAACATTCGAATGTGCAATCTTGACAGCGAGAATCTGGTCGCACGCTCGGGTGAGTAAAGGGTATAAAAATATATTCTGATACGAAATATGTTCTCATATATTTCACTTTAATAGGGTATCAAAGAGCACTACGTAATGCAGAACAATAATAGTAGAATCAACAAGTCAACACAGATCTCATTATGCGTTCCAAGACGAAATAATATAATAAAAAATACAAAATTCAGATCGAAGTAGAAACTAATTGCTAATACGTCTAACAAATAACAAGAGGTTTTGCTTTTACAAGTCAAAAGATTGTCCCGACATTTAGAATGTCTTTGATCATAATAATAGCAATTACGTATGTATACGTATTATACATATGTATACATTCTCGTATACATATTATACATATGCATACATTCTCGTATACGATAAAATAAATCTATTTACAACTAAATATCTCGCAATACTTCTTTTCTCGCCTTTTCAATCCCGCTACATAACGTTGTTATAGAGGAACCCGTAAACGCTACGAAATTATCGATCGATTACTAAAACTTTGGTTACGCAAAAATATAGACACGATATAGTCGTCACCTAATCAGAAATCTGTTTAATCTTCCATACACGCGTCTATTACCACCAGCGCTGGGTAAAAGTTATTTCAAACCGTGAACAGTCGATTTTATTCGGAATCCTGCGTACAACATTCGAAATAAAATATCTTATGTCGTAATAAATTTTACAAAATAGTATTTAAAAATAGAATTTCATCCGGGGAACTTTGAAAACAGCGAGAGAGAGAAAGAGAGAGAGAGAGAGAGAGAGAGAGAGAGAGAGAGAGAGAGAGAGAGAGGTATTATCTTGCAATATACTTCCGTTTAGTAAAATAAATTTATCAATAAATCTACTCTGCCAAATGTTATGGTTGCTCGAGGCGTGATACAATTTCATTTCTAAATTTACTTCAGTCGCCAAGAAAACATTTGATTTGCAGAGATTTCATTTTCTATTGAAAATATCATTTTACCTAAACCGTAAAAGCGCGCGATGATGTGAACAGTATTCGAAATATTTTTTTTCCTCTAAATTTTACCCAGCTCTGATTATCACTGAGCTCCGTTGCGTCGCGTCGAAAAATCATTTTTCTTTTTTTTTTCTTTAGACTTACATCCTACATATCTATGAACAAATGTACAGTAATTACAATGAAGGTTAGCAATAGATAGTTAATTCATAAATACTACACATAGACTGATTGCATTACATTAATTCGAATGGCTCGCAATTACGGAGAAAGAGAGAGGAAAAAGAGAGAGAGAGAGAGAGAGAGAAAGAGTATGCCTGCACTGTCGACGAAACTATACATCTCCCAGAAGAGAACACACTTTTTAATTTGTTTATCGGTTTTCAATCTCGACGATCGTCTTAAAAGAACCTTTCAATTATTACTTGAACGTCTTCGCCGCCATCTTGTTAGCCACCGAGCATAGATGGTGCTGGCATCGAGTAAAAGAATCGTATCACATGTCCGTTACAGTCATGAGCATATGACTGATAATAGAAAAAAGGCACGAAGTGTGAAAAGAGATCAATAACCGCTGACAAACCTAGTTTTCTCCTCGTTAAATCTACAATTGGATCCTGTAATCTATTTATCCTCTGATCGCGGATAACAAGTTGCGGTGCAGTTTGAGCGATCAGATGCCGTACACGTGCATGGCGGCGAAAATGCTCGAATATAATCGTTACGTTCGCACCAAAATAATCACTGGTGCATCCTCACCGGGTCCGTCATTCCCACCAAAAACGAAAAACAATCAACTAGGTACGATTATCTCGATTGTGCCAAAGCACGGCCGTCTCTGGTACCGGCCTGAACATGTGATATGGCAACACCGCATATCAGTCCGATCCAGAGTCGCCAGTTTAAGACTTGTGTCCCCACTCTATCTTCCCCTTCTTCCACGCTATTCCCCATGCATCCGCTGCGGCCCGGTCACGTGATTCGTGATTTTCGTGATTGCTTCTGATTGGCGGGGAGCCTAACTGTTCTTCCCACAAGTCACAGAACCATTACCTGACAACACTGCGAGTTACATCGCATTTTGATCAAGTTTACTAGCCCTTTGCACTCGAATGGTAAGTCTGAGGCGCCAGTAAAAATTGCCATACCATTATTGAAAACAGTTTTAACCCTTTGCACTCGGTTGTCCCCTCTGAGGCGCCACTAAAAATTGCTGTGCCATTATTCAAAATATTGTTTACATTATTAAATATGTCGGTGTACAACCAATTACTAAAGATTTAGGTATTGTACGAGGTAGTACACCAAATTCGTATCCGTCAAATTTCAAAAATCATGGAGAATGGAAATATTCTAGATCGGAAGAAATGATTAATTTTCCAGTTAAAATAGCTCCGAGTGCAAAGGGCTAGAACATTTCAATCCGATGTGCACAGTATGTAAAAGAAAAGAAAGAAATGTCTTGATTTTCGAATTAAAATTTCTTCGAATACAAGCGGTTAGATTTGTAAGACGTTTCACAAACTATCATTCGCCTTTCCTACAATTGTTAAGTAACACATTGGTATTACATTTGACGACAAACACGTCGATCGTTAACTCCTGGTTATCCGTATGTCCAATTTTGTTAATAAAAATCCGTTATTCCTTCGAGTTTTACTTACAATACAGAGACGGCCGTGATATAACGCGAACAACTTCAGATCGGACTGAGACAGCGTTGCCAAATACACTAGAGACGGCCGTGGCCAAAGTCGTCCAAATACAGAATCGTTAAGCTACTAACGTTCTTTCACCCTTGTGCACTGTTCTAGAAAATCGTGTTGCAACAATGTTCCAATGCTTGATACACAACTGACAAGTAGACTGTGGATATTTATATTTCTAACATTACATAATATTACGTAAAAGATTTCAAACATTCAAGAATATTGTAACGTTGCTTTTAATGTAACAAAGTCGTTAAGGGATGAAATCAAATTTTTATGTTATCCCTGCTTCCCACAATCAATGCGAAACATTTTTATTTTGTATAAAGATCCGCGGTCCACTGATAAGTCGATTGCAATACATATGGAAGATTGGCGTGAAATTAATTGATATATTTCCACGGCAAGGTGCGAGTGGTTAAAAAGAAAATGTGTGCTTCTGGGTCAGACGAACGCGAACAGTGCACGAGGCTCGAGCACGGTTCCGTGATTGCGCGTGTATCGATAAATTCTAGAGTCACGCATACACATACATATTTTATATACACGTACAATAACTCTCTGTAGCGGAAGCACGACATGTCTCACTCACACGCACGTTACACCTTTCTCACTCGGAAATCACAGTTGAACATTGGTTTTTCAACGTTACCCGTGGCACTCGTTTAATTCCTCCGAAATTAAGTAACACGTCGGCCGCAGCCGAGCCGACCGGAACGCGTGACTGTTGCAGAAAACGCTCGTACGCCGGGCGGGGAATGATTTTTAATCGAAAAATTATCGGGTGGGCTGAACGAAAATTCATTAACGACGGTAACGGGAAAAATCGCTTCCGGCCGCGTATCTGGCGCGCGGGAAACGCGAGAGCACCGAAGGGCATAAAACGTTTTAGATTCGCGATGAAAATTACGACCGGAGAGGCAGATGGGCGACGGGAAATTTGAACCACGAGGCAAACAGAGCGAGCACGCGGCATAATATTAAGATTAAGCACCGGAGAAGCATCGTAACGCCGCGATTATACAAAAGAGCCTGTTAAAGGCGCGTCGACGATTCATAATTACACGGCGGCCATTAGGATTTTTCTTTCAGGCACACGTTCTTTTCAGATTTGCTCCCTTTCAACGGTACACTCCGTTATCCTCGCGCGAAAAATCACAGTTGAACGCTTGATACAGTAATACTCGCCGCCGTCCTTTCGGATCTTTTCACCGACGATTTCTCGACGAACCTACCGACGCTCAGCGAGGTATTTGGCCCGAAAAGCCGGAAAAAAGCTATATTAGCGTTATTTATGGGCTCGAGGTATCATAACATAGTAGATCGTTGAATTCGTCGTAACGTCTGCTGTAATATGAAATCAAAAATGCATTTTAACATTTAAAAAAGTAAAATGATTTTATTTTTTGTCAAAAAAAAAAACATTTTTTTTTATTTTATATGTAGAAGCTTGTACATGTATACATATTGTCCAACTTTTGTTGGACAATGTAAGAATTTACACAATTTCCTTAAAATACTTGAAAATTGCAAATGAATGAACGCCGTTTCAGAGACTGTATAAGAACACACAGCGTGCTATAAAGTCGCCTGACTTTCAATGAAGTAGAGTACTTCACGGGTGTACAAGTAAAACAAAGAATACTTATTTAACTACGTCGGACAGCAAAAATTTTACAATTTATACAAAATACCGACAGCAACGTTTTTCATACTTTTTGGGCCAAATACCCCTTACTGTGCAACTCAGCCGATTCTCACGAACAGCCTGCTGGGAGTCCAGATACCAACCGATTGCACGCGTATCGTAATGATTAGGGTCGTTTGCGGGTCATTTCCAACGTTTGCAAAAAAAATACATACTAAAAATTTGATTCTCTTCTCTGAACTTTTTAGGAGTTAAACCCCAAATGAGAGATTTAACCTTTCCTAGACTTCTTATTTTGCAGAACCTTGCACTATCAGAGTTTTGTGCAGTCTAGTCATCCGTGCGCAGCATTCTCATACTTGCATGAAGGATAATTCAAAGTTGATTAACTTAACTTTTTCCTAGACAAAAACATAGGGTGACCTGGCTAGTAAACGAACACTTGAGCTGCATGTCTATTAAAATTATTATTTAATTTTCAGAGTGTTGTTTCTATAAGAAAACTGTGTAAAAGGTAAGATCATATATTCCAGAACATGACAATATTTGATCTGCCATAGGATTAAATGGACAATGGGCCAAATGACCAATGAATGAACATCAATTTCTTATGAATGAGCAGAAGTACCCTAGTCAATGATACTTGCAGAAACATAATTTCTAAAAGACAAACCAATATCGAGCAAATTTTGACGAGCTAGTGTATAACAATAGTGTATAACATGTACCACAATTAAATACAAATGTAAATGTAAATGTAAATTTGTATAAAATTGTTAATGCTTTCGGCGCAAGGGTTCGATCATTCCAAGTAAATATTCTATAAAATAAAAAGTATTCTAGTAAATTTGAATAGTTGCTCATGACCTTAGACGTTAATGCCTCTTAAGAGTCTTAAGACGCAACAAAAGTTACTTTTAAAAGAAAAATGTTACTTTTTCGTTTCATACGAATTATGTTCATTCACTAGACACAGGACACCCTAACTTTTTAATTGGGGCTTAATTCAACAAATAATTCCTTTACGGTTACATAATATCCATATTAGTATAAAACAATTTTATGTGTTGTTGTTCAACACGATTTCTTAATTTAGACCACGAATTTTGTATGTAAAGTATCCATAAACTTGAAATGCTCAAAATAAACATATTAAATGCGAGTGCAATAATAAATGAGATACATTACAATGCCAAATTTTAGTGATGTTTCTACAATCTTCTTTCAAGAAATATGTTTGAAATCTGAAATTCAATGTACATATCTTTCGAAAATTCAGTATACGTAAATTAAAACGATATAAATATTTTCACAATTGAGGTTGTATTTAATACTTTTGTTACGAATTTTCAAAATAATCTATCCTATGTCTCCTAAGTATATACACTCATGCGCGAAAGTATTCGAACGCTTACAATTCTAACATTCAATTAATACAGCAAGGGATGGGTCTGGTCTCAAGACTACATAAACAAAGTTAGAAAAGAATTTAACAATATATACCGTTTATATTCCATTTTGTAATACATATATTGTAAACACGTACCAGACGTGGCACACAAAAGTATTTGAACTGTGAACAACTAAGAATTTCCGACGCTACCAGAATGTAAATAAACAATTTCCAACGTTCACAGAATGGAAACAAAGGCGAAACAGTGTTAAAAATTTGTCACAATTTTCATTCTAAACACTATAACAAAATGGATCGCAAGAAATCCGAAACAAGCAAGTCAATCAGAGAATTAATAATAAAATGGTATAAGGAAGACAAATCATGAAGTGAAATTGCAAAACTTGTAAACAGAAGTAAGCCCACGATTCATTATATTGTAAAGAAATTTAATACGAAAGGTAACATTGCTACTAAACCCCGTTGTGGACGTCCAAAACAGCTGACTGAAAGAGAAGAGAAAACAATCATACGAAACATCAGACAAGATCCTTTTATTTCTGAATCACAATTGGCATCAATGGTGGCTACACAGTTCCAGAAAGAAGTACATCCCGATTTGTGTCGTCGATTATTAAGGACTGCGTCTCCTAGACAGACAATACTCGTGCGTGACTGCACACAGTCACCACAGTACACTCGCACACCGTTAGACCACGTATACGTACGCGAAGATTGCAAGGGTCCGGGATTCTACTCCTGATTTCTTAATAATGCAAAGACGGGGTTTCTTAGTAGTCAAAATCGCTAGATGAAAGATTAATCTAAAGGGCTATTTGCTTCAAAAGTCGTACTTTTACGTTTACGACGCGTAATTCACATTGTTCGGCAGCATAGACCACGTATACGTACGCGAGGATTGCAAGGGTCCGGGATTCTACTCCTGATTTCTTAATAATGCAAAGACGGGGTTTCTTAGTAGTCAAAATCGCTAGATGAAAGATCAATCTAAAGGACTATTTGCTTCAAAAGTCCTACTTTTACGTTTACGACGCGTAATTCACATTGTTCGGCAGCATAGACCACGTATACGTACGCGAGGATTGCAAGGGTCAGGGATTCCACTCCTGATTTTTTAATAATGCAAAGACGGGGTTTCTTAGTAGTCAAAATGGCTAGATGAAAGATCAATCGAGGGGGCTATTTGCCTCAAAAGTCCTACTTTTACGTTTACGACGCATAATTCACATTATTCGGCAGCATAGACCACGTATACGTGCGCGAGGATTGCAAGAGTCCGCGATTCCACTCCTGATTTCTCAATAATGCAAAGACGGGGTTTTTTAGTAGTCAAAATCGATAGATGAAAGATCAATCTAGAGGACTGTTTGCCTCAAAAGTCCAATTTTTACGCTTGCAACGCGTAATTCTCATTATTCGGCAGCATATCGACAACCACGATAGGCGGCAGCACCGTCGCCTGTCCACTGCTTCTCGCGGCTTCGCGACATGCTGCCGAATAATGGGAATGTAAAATGTTCCACACGTGTCGCCACATTCACCGCAAAGTCCCGATTTAAACCCCATTGAACATTTATGGAATGAGGTAGAAAGAAGAGTGAGAAATACAGTTATTACTTCGAAAGAAGCGTTAAAACGAAATATTATTGCAATATGGCAATCGATAGATCCAACGGTTAGTTCTAAGTTAGTTCACTCAATGGAAAACAGACTTAGGGCCGTTATAAAAGCAAGCGGGTGGTCCAACTTTCTATTAAAACTTTAAATTATTCAATTTAAATAACTATTAACTGTTCCGTTCAAATACTTTTTTTTTATATTATTATACTTTTGTGTATCACTTCTAGAACGTGTTTATAATAAATATATTGTAAAAACGCTATACGAGATGTGAACAAAAAGTAAGGTGACTTTTTGAATTTCGCGGGACACCTACAGTCGATTTTCGTTTTCTTTTTTTTTCTTATGCTGGTACACTCGTCTCGAACATATGTTCACAGTTTCAGCTATATAGCATTTTTTGTTTGTTTGCGAGAAGCATAAAGGTCAGAAGTGTTTTGCGCGTTCGGCGATTTTCTGCTGTCGAAAAAAATGGATCAAAGAATTTGCATCAAATTTTGTGTAAAAAATGGAATTAAGTGCTCCAAAACACTTGAAATGTTGACAGTGGCATACGGTGAGTGTACTCTGAGTAAAAATATGTTTATAAGTGGTTCAAGCTCTTCCAAGAAGGCCGAGAAAATGTTAACGACGAAGCTCGCCCTAAACGCCTCGGCACGTCAACAACCGATGAAAACGTTGAAGAAGCGAAGAAAATAGTGTTGGGGAATCGTCGAATTACCATTAGAGAAGTTGCTGAAGATGTCGGCATCTCGTTTGGTTCGTGCCAAGCAATTTTAACGGATGTTTTGGGCATGAGACGTGTGTCAGCGAAGTATGTTCCGAAACTGCTTTCGGTTTTTTGAGTAATTTTTTGGCCAGAAACAACACCACAATCATGCCTCAGCCACCATATTCACCGGATTTGGCCCCATGCGACTTTTTCCTGTTCCCAAAACTGAAGAGACCCATGAAAGGATGGAGATTTACAACGATCGAGGAGATAAAGACTGCATCGTTGGAAGAGCTCAAAGCTGTACCAAAATATGCTTCGAGGATTGGAAAAAGCGCTGGCACAAGTGTATTATATCTGAGGGGGATTACTTTGAAGGGGACAACACAAATATTGATGAATAAATAAATATTTTTTGATAAAAATAAAAAGTAATCTTAATTTTTTATTGCACCTCGTATATTGTTGGATTATTTTCTAGTGTTACTTACGTAGTCTTAAGGCACACCCCTTGTTATATGTGGCAAATTACATCAAATACTTCAATGTAACATACATATTTCATTAGTTGAATGTTAGAATTGTAAGCGTTCGAATACTTTCGCGTATGAACACACATTTCATTGACCTTACGCATAGATCGCAGTAAACAAATTTAATTGTCTAACTCTGAAATAATCTGTATAAACTATTTCATAATTGATAATAGGATAATTGCGAGGCAATTTCATATTTAAATAGAAATTCTTTTTGGACCTGCTTGATGGACACGCGTCTCAGTTACGAGCTGTGAAATTACGAAAACACGCTATATGAATTATAAATTTCAACTTGACGTGTTTTCGTTAGATATTTATTACAACTAAACTGACGCACAAAGGCATGAAAGTAGATTGTAATAAATCGTCTTTGTCTTGTCAAAAAACAATTTACTAATTAAATATGTGGTGTGACAACAAAGAACATATTTTAAACTAGACTACATTGGATTAAACGAATTTGCATATAAAGACATTATAACATCGTATTTGCCATTCACTTTTGCCTATAAAATCATCTTTGGCATGGCTATTACTCGATAAAATAAATTGAGAATAAATAAAAAAAGAAAAGAAAAGAATATTTAATTAATTAAAATTTTATATATCGTGCTGACGCGGCTAGAGAAATTAAAACGCGAGTAAAAATATTACGTTTAATATCTAGACTGTGGATTATTATGCAAAATAAAAATTTTATGTATCGATCGCAAGAAACACGAGTCAAATGAAACTGTCGTGTCTGCTTTAATAATTTCAACAGGGCGAAGATAATACGTAGACATTCCTTCGACTGTTTTAAATTGCTGTCTACTCATTTGTACGACATGTGCATGAAATCCGCAGTCTATTAATAACCGTTATCATATTACATATCAATGTGCTAGGTAACTATCTGCGTATCAAGAACTCTGCTTAGTACAAAATGTACATACAAAATAAAAAAATCTATATCAGTGCGAAAATGGACCGATTGATTTCTTTAGCAGGATTATCAAGAGAAAATATTTTTCCATTGTCATCTTACTTTGACAGATTAAAATCAACTAAAACATTTCTCTTATCACTTCACTCCTACTGTAAATATCTACTGAAAAATACGTGCGTAATGAAGAACAAGCCAAAGAAAGGCTTCCTGTCAGCTTCGAAGTTTTTGAAACGATATTCGTTAACATTTTAACATTTTATTCGTTAACCGATAGACGGTTGAAAACAATAACCTTTTCACCAGAACCGTTTCCTATAATTACAGTACCCGTAAGAGACTAAAGTAATTAATATTCCTGCTGGTTCTCCATTTTGTCACAACGTGGTGCACGATAAAAAAGAGAAATTTTGTAATTTCAACGAGGTATAAAACTCCTGTTCGTCTGCATCTTGAATTTGAATCGGTACGAACGATCGGCAGAATGATCGAAGAAGTGTCTGGTTCAACAACAAATCAATTCGGCGGAATGATCCGACGCGATACACGAATTGAAAAACGAAAAAGAAGAAAAGCACCAGAGAATCGCGCGATCGTGTTCGGGACGTTACCGCGGATAGCATCGAGCAACCAATTTATTCGTCTAATGAGATTACGATGAGGTCACCTTAGCAATAATACTTGTTCGCTATCCGAAATCCGTTGTCTTCGGGTCTCCCGGTTTTCATACTTCCATATATATCAAACACACTCCGTTACTTCGTACTCATAACATGGATCACAGTTAAACGGTTGATAGTTTCCTACGTGTCCAATCATGGGCAAGGTTCATGATGAAGGACTCATTGCGGCATGCCGGATGCGGCACCTAGACGAGGTGCTCCGTACAGCGAGTACGGGGAGAAATAGGGTGGCAGACCTGCAGGAGTGTGAGGATGAGGTGGTGGAAGCGGTAGACCCAGGGACGATAAAGACGGCGGCAGAAGCGGCGAGGGTTTCCCGTACGGGTGATAACGCGCTGTCGCGAGCGGGCTCAAAGGTGGCGTCGGATAAGTTCTGGAGAACAAAGGATGCGTCGGCGGTAGTCCGACGGAGGGCGACAGAAGAGACAGGGCCGCCGCTGAAGGATCCGTGGCACCGCTCGTCGAGACACTCGTGTGACTCCTGAGATGCTGGAGAAGCTCGTCCGACGTGGAGAACCTTTTACCGCAGTAAGCCGTGTCACCGGCGATCCAGTTGCAAACGTAGGGAAGCTGCGAGGCTGCAGCCAACGCAGCCAATTGTGCGTGAGCGTAAGCAGCAACCCCCAAGGCTCCGTAGGGTGCGCCTGGCTTGTGATCGCACTGAGCACAACCGGCGGGACAGGTGCCCGGTGTGCTACCAGTGGTAGACGTTAACTTCCCGTTAGCAACCACGCTCGCCGAGCTAGCGAAGAGATGAGAGTTCAGTTGGCAACCGGTACAGTACGGATCCCGACACACCGGCATCAGAGTGTCCGGTCCCGAAGCACTCTTCAACCTGGCGTAGCTCAGATACGGATTCCCGGATATCAGGCCGTTCTTCAAGGCTGCGTGGTGTTGGGACATTAACGAGCTGGCCATCACGTCTATAGGCAACTGTGGGTTGTAGCCCAGATACGCGGACGTCGTGGGTAAACTAACTCCCGGCTTGAAAGTACCCAGAGGAAGATCCTTGATGGACGGATCCGTCATCGCTAGAACACCCGCGGGACTGTACGATGGTTTCACCTGCAACGACGGACTGCTTACGACGACCGGCTGTGACGAACTGGACTCGAGCTGCGACAGATTCGCCGTTGATGTCCTCGAAGCTGGCGATTCCCGGGCGTTGTCGCCATTCGGCGTCGCAGTTTTCCGACCTTGCGGTGTTACCGCGCGGACCGAAGAAGCGCTCTGATTACTCGAACATCGTTTATTACTGCCACCAGGTGTTCTCGATCGTCCAGACGTCGAATGACTAGATGCTGACCTTTGCTCATCGGGACTGGCTGCTTTCTCACGACCCAAACACGACTCGTACGGCTTGAAATTGGTCTTGCTCGATTCTGTCGACGTCGGCGCGACAGCCGGCGACGATTTTTCACGTGATTGATCCGACTTCGACGATTTGTTACTCGACGGTTTGTCCAACGAGCCTAGCAGAGATTTATTGGACGGCGTGTCGGCTCCTATTTGGCTGCAAGTTTGAGCGAGCAGAGCGAGGGGACTCTTCTTCGCATCCAACTGTAACCAAAATAAACGTATAAACGAGCTTCTGCGTTTAGAGAATCTCTCTGGGAAGGAATCGCCGATAGCATGGCAGAACTTCGTTACTTCTGCTTCGGTAATATTTTATGAAAACCGCCGAAACACGTTCGTCGACGCGGTTACGCGGGCATAAATGACTCGAATGTGTCTACACGGAAATATCTTTTTGAAATTCATAGTCGTCAAATATTTGTGGATGTTTTAGGGTCGAAATAGTGAAGGGTACTTCGAATACATTGAACCGTTCAGCGGATGCATGTTAGCGGATAACACAATTTTATGCATGCGTGACTAATTGGTTGCTTTTAACCCATTTACATCGTAAGGAAGGATGAAAAGTAATGTCCTTATCAATTTTCTCTTATTACAGCACAGTAGAAAAATGTAAAAATTCAAAACACACTTATTATTTCGACAAAACGACAAACTAATGATGCAATTGGGTTAAAACGTAATCTCAATGAATTGTTCCAAAAAAAAGGAGAAATGGAAGATAAACTATGAATCTATTTTATTCAAAACGATCGAGAAATTTAATGTTACGAACTGAAATTATTTTAAATTCAATATTTATCTGTGTGATATTATAACAATTTTAAATGCTTCTACCAGCATCCTTACGTAAATGACAAAACTCACATTTAAGATAAATAACAAGAGCAGATCAAACAACACGAATAAATGCACGGTATTGCATTTTCTAGTAGAAACGAAATAAAATCAATGTTTTAAACGATTCAATAGATGTCACAATTTTTTAATGTTATTTCACGAGCCTGTAAAAGTCTAGTATTGATCAAGAAATGGATTTTATAAAGAACGTTAATGTTTACGAGCTCAAAAGTAGCTCAAGCAGAAAATATAAAACGAGACAGAGAAACTATCTTATAAATAGTAATATAGTCGTCCGCTAATAATTTCCAGTGGATGTATCATTAATTGGTTGTAATAAATTTGGAACATTTCAAATTCACAGGATTATCGCTCCTCGTCTTGTGATCGTAGCCTATAAAAGCGTACGTGTCTGGCATGAGTGAATTTATGTGAAATAAGTTTCATGTTACAGGTAGAAACTTGTTAAATGGTTGCCGTCGGCCCGGAGCTACGAGCATTTAACGGGTCCCTGTTACAATCGGCACGCTCGTTGCATATTGAAGCCGATCTAATAAAACGTTTCGAGAATATATAATCGTCTTACGGATTGCACAAATCTTGCGATCACGCGATAAAAGTAAATAACGAGAGGCGAATGAAAAATGTGGAAACACCGCTGATAATTAATACATAGTCTTGTGGTACAGCCGCTATCGCCGTTGAGAATGTCCGCGATAATTTAATATTGGCGCCGATCGAGCAATCGCCTCGGAACAAGCCAAGATGATGCAGTTGGTATAATTAGCGTATAGAGGAACAATATTTCTCGCGGCTGATATGTTCGTCGAACAGATGTTTGATGTAATTAAAATACAACGTTCATGCAACTATCCCCGCCGTTTACGGTTGCTTCTGCTAATGGCGCGACGCCGACAGATATTAATGCCGTGAATTGCAACAGGCTATTACGAAATTACGGTTAAAGCTGTATGTTAATTGCCTCCGCAAAAGTTAACGGAACGTCCCGGCATAATATTTTAATCCGGTAATACCGTCCTCCGTCTTTTCATCGCCGTCGCTAACTTTTATTGCCGCGAAGAATACTAGTCCTCTTTTTTTCGCCGCGTCACACAGCTCGACTATATTTCTTTTATGTCATTGCGAATTTCTCGCGAATGATTTTCGTACTGAAACTGTGCTTCGCCTGTTTTATTCAATTACCGCGCGCCTCGTAATTGTAAATTGAAATTTATGTGATTAATGGGAGTATTCAAATGAAATCATTTTTAATATTCATAGTGGCTCGTGGCACGTAGCAGGTCTGAAAGACGAATGATTCTACGTGTAAAAAACAAGTGTGTATTTACAAGTTTGTGAAAAATCAAAAAATATAGGATTGCATGTTTTGGAGGTTGGTAAATGCAGGCATACTTAATAAATTTTCAGACTTTAAACATTTATTTTTGTGTTTTTTTCTGTGTCGCAACGTGCATGTAACTTTTTCGGTTATATCGCTAGTTGTATTTGTTTAGTTTTTAAAACCGTATAACTTTAAGTATCAGTGAATTAAAGTAACTTACTCACAAAAATTTCGAACAATTTAAATAAATAAATAAGTATGCTAACTGAAGCCCAGAAAAAATGTGCCGCTAAATGGTAATTACAAATACAATGGATCCCCATTTGTTTGTACTTTTTTATATTTGAGAATTATCGATCTTCGTTGAAGTTATTTTCCATAATTATTTATGCACATACCGTACAAATAGAGAATGATTTGTAGTGTTTATACTACATGATAGTATTATACAAAAATTTAGTTATGAATTCAGTTCTGTTCGGTTCAGTTATGAATTAAACAGGACTTTTAAGAAACAATTGTATGTGTTGTATGTAGCTATAAGATTAACTTCGCTTTTCGTCAATAAATTAATGACAATTTTAGTTGATGTGGTACCAATATGTTTTACAAAATATTAAATTTTGATAAAATTTGAATGATATGATACAATGAAAAAAGAGTAAACTGTTTGTACAAAAATGTATTAGATTACAAAAACACAACTAATTTATTCCATTAGACGAAAAACAATTTGATAACTCATTAAGTAATACATGAAGTAATTATGTGAACAAAAAAAACCAGCAAATTATTGCATCCAAAATACCGTATTCCTATACATATATTACCAGTAGATTTGTTGCAAATTCATTTTACTTTTCTAATACAAATTAACGCGATCAAGTTTGAAAATTTAATTCAATTCAATATAATTCTGACGAATTAAAATATTCTATTATCGCTTCTGATACAAGAGGTTGCCATAAACATGTATCATTATAATTAATTAGTAATTTTTATATCAACTTTGAATAATCGGATGAATTTTTTAATGTAGTGCGAGATGATCCATCGGTTACTTAATCTGCAGAAGAACTACATTTCGTATGCATTGACCTAATGCTTCTTTTTCTTCATGAATTATTCCCAATTTTGCGCAGAATCATAAATTTGCTTGCAGATCTGCGGATTTAAATCGAAATTATAGTCATTTTGCTGTTAAGAAGACAGAATTTTTTAATGGATAAACGGTCCTAAATCAGAGAAATTAATTTATAAAATACTACTAACCGGAAATGTTTCATATAAGAACTGATTTTTACATACAAAGTCAAGTTAGAAGTATATTGTTAATTATTAAAGCAAAACTGAAAGCACGTCTCGATAGAATTTATGTTCTTTAACATTTCAGACGTTTTGTCTAACTATCATGTTTTATTCTTACCGTATAAAAATTTCAATTATTGTCCGAGGGACAAAACATGTCATTGAGATATCTATGTTTAGAGTAGTTAGATTGTCATACGCAAAGGACACCGAATTTGAATTATTTGATCGGTAATTAATGAACTGCGAAACTTTATGCAAAATAAAAACGTTTTGCAACGATTGTGGGCAGCAGGAGTTAAATAAAAATTCATTTAATCCTGTAATAGATTTTTTACATTTTGAAAATATAATATTCTTAGATTTTTCTAATCTTTTACTGTTTTATATTTCACTCAGCCAATTTCTTTATAAACTCATAAAAATTCGCCGGCTAGTAATTATATTACTAAATACTTCGCTTCAGTTTCGTTTCAGTTAGACGATATTAGAAACGCTTAACCAGCATTTCAACAACCAAATTTTACTCCGTTTTTGTAACAAGATATTTGATAATAGTGTCAATTACTTGTTGCTTTATGCTCGTGATACCAATCGAAACACTACGCATGCTCTTTCCCCGTTTACTAAAGGGGATGCACGGGAATAACATGAGCGTATTGCATATTTACTTGATAATGACGCCGCAAACGGTGTGGTTTATTATCTATTGCAATCTCAACCAGTCTTCCTGTTTACAATATACGGCAACCAATTAACAAGAAACCAGATTTCTCGTTGAAAATTAAAATGGCAATTTATCGACCCTTACCCAACCGGATGTTCATTCTCGTCTAGCTAACATACTTTTATTTATATTCGCGTCAAAAAATCAGGGAAATGCTTTTACTCGTATTGTTTACGGTATAAAAATATATACTGGAAGTTTCAGTTACCGCACTTTAAACTTTGATTATCTCGCAGTTAGACAGCGGATCTGTATGCAAAAAATTAAAATATACAACCTGAAATGAAAAAGAAATTTATTTTCTTTCTTAACATTTATAATAGTTTAAACATGATACAACAGTATTTTTAAATTCTTCGTATGTTGTACTGTTTTAATTTCCACCTACTAATTATTGTCATAAATACATCCGCTGTCTCCTTGTGGAATTACTGATTCCGTTGTTTCGTTTCATAAAAAATTATTAGGGGTAAAAAAAAATGAAGTCATGAAGCAGCGTACACGAGAGTATAATAATCCTCTCTACTAAAGGCGTTTACCAAAGGCAAAAAGCATTACAACTTAGTATCTTCAATGTTATTTCGCAGCAGAAAATTAAAAAGTGTCTACGCGAGAACGAAAATGGTCTCCAGTTCATGAAGTCCTCTCGTAGGATTGCAGATTGCAGCAAGTTAGATAATACGAAAAACGGTCTTTCCCACTGGAAATTCACACTGAATTCTTCAAATACACAGATTTTTCTGCTAAAAAGAAGACAATGTTTCAGCAATATTATTAGATGAATGCAACACGGTACAATTCATCATAGAAAGTTTTTTAAACTCCAAATTTTAATAGACTATCGAAAATAATGATCTGCATTTGAATAGTTTTTTCGGTTTTTTTTATAATTGATATTGCACTCAAAGTAAAAAAATGTTACACGTTCAGAATGTTTATTCAAGAAATAAGGAAGGTGAACATGTTGAAAATTATATCGCATTCAATGCAAATGTTGTTTAAAAAATTGTTCCTTGTCTAATATGTGTTACTCTCGTGAAATTTCAATAAAATCAGAATTTTCTTGTGAAAATCCGTACTTAACAACAACAACATAAAAACGTATAATATGGCTCGCGTAAGGAATTTAGAACATAGACCAGCTGCACTAATGCGAATATTTATTGCAACATGTACTGTCCGTATATCGCAACTATCTAAAAACTTTTAAACCTTTCCATTGATGGTGCCATGTAATTCACTATTGTTTCGATATAAACCCCGTACATTGTTAATATAAATGATTGCTGTTTAAATTCACTTCTTTCAATGTATAACGCGCACGTTTATATTTTCACTTTTCATCCTCGGGGTTTCATTTCATATTAATCTATGTTGATATCATTTTTTACATTTTTTAACAATGTCCTCTATAGTCGATACAATTTTTTCACGAAATTTTACTTAGTTCGTGAAATAGCACAAATACATTGCAAAAAGAGTTGTTCTATTTACAAGAAATAAAAGTTGGAAAATTAAAAAATTAGTAAAAATAAAGGAAACGGTGAATTTATTTTTGGCGTACACTCCCATCCCTTATTCTTCCGCGCTGTACACTTTGGGTGAAATAATTGTTTTACAGACATTAAATTTTTGGGAAATTTCTTTAAGTAAAATTAGGTACTTCAATTTTATATTCCAATTAATTTCAAATACGCACTGTAAATATTTCTAGGTAACAAGAAACTGAATTTAGAAAATACATAATCATCCAAATTTGCGATCGCCCATCGAGCGTGAACAAGAAAAATTAAAAAAAAAAAAAATGAATTTAACTTGTATTTTAAACATTTCCTCAAAGTATTTCTGCGTAACGAAAACAGACATAAATGTGTGCCACTGTTTCCCTGGAGATGAAATGATACGTACACGTAACTAAATACTGTAAATACACAGAAATATTTAAAAGTCCGTTTTCAAGTAAAATAGAAAAACTATTTAAAAACACCACCGCGAAAACGAAAGATATATTTGATATCAGAACTATTCGCACGGTCTAAAGTAGAACAGACCATTTACAATTCGAAATATGTAATATTTTACCCGGCACTACTATCCTCGCAGCATTGTATTACCGAATCACGTTTTGATTTACAACGCTCGTAAATCAGTGTACGTTCGAGCAGAAACGTTGCCAGCACTCGCTGTCCTCAAAATAGTTTACAGGAGTTAAAGCGTAAGACGTGAAATGCATTCCCGTCGAGATTAACGTAACGCCGACAGCCGCGATTAATGGGACCGTCGAAACGATTGTCCTTCGCGGTATTTATTTCATATCGAGTTTAATAACGACCCGATAGCGGGTTGTTATTACATTGACACCGTATCATCAAAGTTTAATTGTTCCGCATTTTACCCGCCAATTTTAACAAATCGATTTCAAATTATGTACTCTCTTCAGTCATTTACGTTACCCTAGTTTTCAAACTCGACAGATGAGCGCCACATCTCTTTAAAGTTATTCACGCTTCGATCTAACTCCAAGATCCAAAATATTTGGTAACGAATAAAGGACACCGGGGTACGTTGTTTATTAATTATTAATCAATAATTTCTAATTTACATTTTAGTTATTTCACCCTCGGCTGTATCAAAGTCCGAGCATCTTTTTGTTACGACTTTTCCTAAAGAATATAAATGAGATTAATAAACAGCGGATTGTACGCAAAATAAAAAATTTCTGCCCGAATTACAATTGAACAGGAGTGAAATAGAAATTAATTTTGTTCCCTATTATGTTTAGCAGGTAGATAATAATATAATAGTATGTTTAAATGTTTCTAATATTTTTACTGTATTAAATTACTCCTACTCTTTCTCGCGATAAATGTAGAAGATCCGCTGTCTAGTGATGAATCAGCAAAGAATTGAACATTCTTAGCTAAATTAATTGGATTCGAAAATTAATTCCGAACGATCACGACGAATGCCGAAGTTTAAATGTAAGCTGGAGGGTAGAGCGAAATTTTAATCCCTTTCTACGGAAATCTCAGTGTTCCGGCGTGAACCGCACTTTACAATGCGTAGCATAAGTCGACGAAAGAATTCGGGAAGGTCCCGAATGTTTGTAATAGACGGGGCACGCTAGATCGTCGTTGCTTGCAGCGCAGGTGAAGGAAAATAAGGAGATAGAGAAGCACAACACGAACCGTTGTAGGCAGAGGCGTAAGGTATTCCGGACGGAGGTACTGATTCGCGCTGGAAGTAAGCATCGTCGAAAGATGTTCGCCTCCTCTCTTCGCACAATTCCCCGTTTAATAAACACACTGTGATCACACGCGACAGACCGTCGAGGAATGGTTAATAAAACCTCCGACGAATCCTGTGAACACTTTTCCCGTACTCTTCCTTTTATATCCGTAGCGACGAAACGACGGAGGCCCACGTAAACGAAGCCATTTAGCAGCCTCGCAGCTGCGTTCTCTCTTGTACACACAATTCTCTCCCAACGTGCCGTGAACACAACACACGAGGACGTCCAGAAAAATGAAAGAAGGTGTACAACACGATACGCATTACACAACACACAACACTTTGTTCACGCGGCCGACTTCGAATCGCGACTGACTGGGTTCGCGCACTGTTCCGCGTTCGGCCGGCCGAGCCGACCCCAACACCCCTCCACCGGCCGCCGTCTAACAACGTTCAGCTGACTCACCCCGACGTGCTGCGCCGCGACGCGCATCTCGCCGAAGCTTACCCCTTCGCTGTTCGCTCGGCAAAGTTGGCAACTCCATTTACCCCTTCATCTCTCAAGGGGATTATATTACACGGTCCAGCAAATTTCAACCTTTTTTTTTTTTTTTATTTCGATTCTCACCATGCGATACCGATAGAGTTTCCCGCGCTGATTCCGAATCTGTTCTTGATTTTTCTCCTAGACGCGTACAGGGTGTAACAAAAGGTTCGTCGCTGACGATACGTGTGTGCTTGTTGCCGATCAAGGAACATTACCACGGAAGCGAATATTTAGAGGAAGTGTATCGCTCATTATTAACGGTAACATCAACCATAACATAAATAAACATATCGTCGCATTGTATGCTTACCTGTATCCAGAAATGTTATTAGTAGTTTGACTATCGACTAGAGTACGGCTTCGAAATATTCAATCCGAGTGTTCAATTTTCAAGAATGCGTTACACGATAGCAGAGAAAGTGGAAATGGTTATCATTTATGGTGAATGTCATAGAATTATGAGGAAAGCGGTACGCCTGTATGGTGAAAGATTTACCGATCGTAATAGTCCTTCGCTTTCTGTCTTTGCAAACATTATAAAAAAGTTTCGAGAAACTGGAAATGTGGATAAGAAAAAACGCACTCGAGCCAAAAAAGCAACCGATGATGGAAACACGATAAACATTGTAGCAAGTGTAATACAAAATCCACATGATCGAAGATTTTAACAAAGTCTAACAAATATAAACGTTATGTGTTTCGATTCTCACCATGCGATACCGATAGAGTTTCCCGCGCTGATTCCGAATCTGTTCTTGATTTTTCTCCTAGACGCGTACAGGGTGTAACAAAAGGTTATAATTTATAACTCGATAACTGTCCATTATTGAGCTTCGTGCCCATCACATCTTTTGTTGTTTAGTAGACCATAAGGTACAGCATATGAGAGATCCAACTGATTTTACCGGTATAGATTTTCCATATGATTAGTGCGGGGTCCTTTTGTTACACCTAGGGATTGCAATGCCGGCACACCGGTATACCGAATACCGGTATTTCGTGCTGTTTTGCAATTTCGTGAAACCGGTATTTGCTAAGGTAAATAATAAATATCTTTTTTGGACATCTACTCTTATGTGAAATACGTATTTACAGTGGTACCAACATCAATCGTTTGCTGTCTTGTCATTTGCTGAAACCTAACCTCACATTTATAAGGGTTCGTCGCTGACGATACGTGTGTGCTTGTTGCCGATCAAGGAACATTACCGCGGAAGCGAATATTTAGAGGAAGTGTATCGCTCATTATTAACGGTAACATCAACCAGCGTGGTTGCGGAAAGAGCATTTTCAACTGCAGGTCATTTGTGCAGAAAAATACGTTCCAGGCTTAACGACAGTTCAATGGGTGCATTATGTTTTTTACAATCACATTTCAAAAATATGCAGTTAATAAATTAGTTAATATCTTTTTCTATTAGCCCTTTGCACTCGGAGCTATTTTAACTGGAAAATTAAACGTTTCTTGCAATCTAGAATATTTTCATCCTGTGTGATTTTTTAAATTTGGTAGATATGAAATTGATGTAATACTTCGTACAATATTTAAATGTTGAGTAATTGATTAGATACCGACAGATCTAATAATGTAAACAATATTTTAATCGATGGTACAGCAATTATTAATGTCGCCTCAGAGGCGTCACGCGAGTGCTAAGGGTTAATAGACATTATACAATATAATAGACTATACAACAAGATTTTATATTTACTCTTAGCATCTATACTATTTACTCTTAGTTATTAGCATCTTCTTAATAATAATACTATACGTTTTGTTCCTTTATTGTATTATAATACTATGTAATGGTTTATTTTACTGCTCTTATTAATAAAATTTGATTATAACATTTGTTCCTTTATTTTATATTTGTACATAACAAAATTCTTTATATTTTTATAGTTCATTATTTTTTGTATAAAACTAATATATATGGTAAAGAAAAAGCTGTGTTTTTGTACCTTTTTGAAAATTCCTAATACCGGTATTCCGGTACAACGTTTAAAAAAATACCGAATATCGGTATTGTATTTTTGGTTCGGTATTGCAAACCCTAGTTACACCCTGTACGTCTAGGAGAAAAATTAAGAACAGATTCGGAATCAGCGCGGAAAACTCTATCGGTATCGCATAGTGAGAATCGAAATAAAAAGATAAGTTGAAATTTGTGAAACCCTACTATTTTTGGTTCAAACACCTTCCAAAAAATAAATACTTCCCATTATAACTTATAATCAGTCAAACATGGCAAATTCGAGCTGCCGAATACTCAAATCTCGGGAGGTATTTATTTTTTGGAAAAATGTTTGGAACAAAAATAGTCGGGTTTCACAAAATCTGTTAGGTGGTGTCATTATTTTTAACTTCCCGATTCATAGGGAAGTTATTGTAATGACCCAGAAAATCGGAAATCGATTTTTTGACAGATCTTCACGTTTCAAGGTCATTAGAGTCATTTTAGAATATTTTCAGCAAAATGTTTGTATGTGTGTGTGTGTGTGTGTGCGTATGTATGTCCGTGCGTAAGGTAACAAATTTTTCGTTAACGTTTTCTGAAAAAGTAACTACGCGATCAGAATGATGAATGATGCAATCGATGTGCCCCGCTGTAACTTAGAGCTGATTAAATTTTGATCCAATTTGGTCCAGTAGTTTTTTAGTTTTTTTCGAAAGAAGTTCATTCAACAATGCTATTTATACGAGAGGACGTAAATTTTCCACCGAAGAAACAAACGTAATATTATAACGTTATATATATATATATATATATATATATACATTTAGATATATTTAAACAAATATATATATATACAGGGTGAGGCGCTAGAAACAGGCCACCTGAATAACTCGGCTGCTATTGGTGTTAGGAAGAAATGCATCAGATGGAACTTGCTTGGTTTCGAGGGGTCATTAATCTGATGTTAGTAGCTTTTTTGTAGGTGGACGCGTAAAGGACATATGAAGGTCACCTTCATTTTTTAAAATGGAATAGTATGTTTTTTTATGTACTATCGGATAGAGCCTTTTATGACGAGTACAATGACCTATGGGCCAAGGTCATTCGTGGTCTGGGTTAAGCCAATTGTGATGGAAAATAATTTACTTTGAGGAAATAAATAAATAAATTTATATTTAGCTCCTGTATGTTGCAATTGATGGACCAACTTTTTATTTTGCATGAATAAGACATCATATAAAACCATGTACTTAAGTCCGTATTAAAAGAAAGAATTCCCCCTTCTTACGTACAGCGTGTTATGTTATTGTTTTCACCAGGAGACGTTCTTCAACGTTCTTAAACACATTCTAAAACATATTCTGAAAATTTCATCAAAATCGGTAGATGTTGCAATGAGCTACGAACGTTTAAAGATGGTAAAAATGGCAGATTTTCACGATTTTCGGCCTCTAACTGCAATAAATCTAAGGATTCTTACATCTTTCAATGCCTGCCGTCTTTTTTTTTCTTAATTGACACAGATCTACAAAATGTATTTTTTAAATTTTCAATATAGGCCCAAAGAAAAAAGTTCTAAAATGCAACTTTTAGTATTTTTTCTACAATTCCGATCTATTGAAATTTTTTAAAAAATTTCTCTTCACATCCTGTAGTAAACTAATTGAACTAGCTTTCCAAAAAAGTTCAAATCCCATAGCACAATATTAAAAAAGTTATCGTCTTTTTTAGATCGTCCTAATATTAATTCGTTTCACTGTAAGTCGATCACACAACTAGATCTCATGATATCCTGTCAACCATGTCAAAAAAGAAGATCTTCTATCAAAAACTCAATTTTTTGTGCATTTTCTTTAAGGACTGTGTTTCCTAGACAGACGACACACACACCGCTAGAACACGTATACGTATGCGAGGATTGCAAGGGTCCGGGATTCCACTACTGATTTCTTAATAATGGAAAGACGGGGTTTCTTAGTAGTCGCAATCGCTAGACGAAAGATCAATCTAGGGGGCTATTTGCCTCAAAAGTCCTAGTTTTACATTTACAACGAGTAATTCTCATTATTCGGCAGCATGTCGCGGAGCCGCACGAAGCAATGGACAGGCGACGGTGCTGCCGTCTATCGTGGCTGTCGATATGCTACCGAATAATGAGAATTATGCGTCGTAAACGTCAAAGTAGGACCTTTGAGGTATGCGCTATGCGGACTAAGCTGCCTCGTAGGGCCCCGAAGGAAAAGGCCTGTGGATAGCAAAGGGCCCCGGGTAGCAAACAGACCCGAGGTTTTAAAATATTTGAACTGAAAGATTTTGGAAATGTCCGAGAAGTTTCATAAAGCCCTCCATAAAATAATCGAATAAATCTAAAAACAAATTGTTAGATTTATGGCCTCTAAGTTGCACTCTTTAACGATTAACTCACAATCAGTGTGCGTGTCGTCTAGCTGTTTAGTTCAGTGCGCGCGGTCGTTCCCCGAGTTGATGGATTGACCGTAAGAAGAGAAAATTTTATAGTTCATTCATTTTATGTTATATGTGATAACACCAAGGCAGAACAATCGCGAAGATGTCAAGCTTATGAAGTTGTGTAGCGCCTTTCCGAATATTTCATGATTTGAATTTGTCAAAAGAAGAAAAGAAGATCGCGATGTATAAATTGAAGGATATTTATAAAAATGACATTGATGTTTATACTATTGAAGATGAATTTGACCATTTTTTAATATTTCTGAAAGAAAACGAGGACACCATAAAAACCACACCAGACATCTATGTAGCAGCCAAAGAAATGTCTTGCACATTTCCGAATGTTGAAATATTATTGAAATTTATTTTAACAATTCCCTTATGTAATGCGTCAGGAGAAACATCATTTTCTGTTTTAAAGCGTGTAAGAAATTATTTAAGGAGTACTATGGGAGAAGAATGATTAAAAAAAGATAATATGGACATTCTGGACACAGGGTGCGGCACCTAAAACAGGTCACCTGAATAAATTGCTTGCTTTTGAAGATAGAGAAAAAAGGCTCAGACCAAACTTACTTGATATCGAGGGGCTCGTAATCTGATGTCATTAATTTTTTTATAGGTGGAGACGTCAAGGAGATACGAAGGTTAACTCTGTTTTTTTAAATGAAACGGTATGGTTTTTTATTTACATTCTGATAGTGTATTTCAAGACGAATACAATGACCTATTATGAAGGTCATTCAAGGTCACGCAAGGTCAACTGCAATAGAAAATAAAATGTCTCAA
>CM052190.1:13736576-13746760 GCA_028455805.1 Lasioglossum figueresi | reverse complement strand
TAAATAAAAATCGTACTAAATTCTGTGGAATTTTATAATCTAGCATTTTTTGACAACTTTTAGAAACCATAAATGCATAGAGATACGCAGTCTAGTTGACACTTTTGGACACGTGGTTACTAAAATCGTAGAAACACTTTTTAAGGCGTAGACTCGTTACCAGGATTGCAAGGATGCGGGATTCGCGTTCTCATTTCTCGATAATACAAAAATGGGGTGTTCCAGTGGTCAAAAACGCTGGATAAAAGATCGATCTAGAGCGCTATCGTCCTCAAAAATCCTATTTTTCTGTTTATGAGGCGTAATTTGCATTATTCGGCAGCATGTAGCTATGAAAATAGCTAGATGTGCAGTTTATGCTTCCGAGTAATGCAAATTACACTTCGTAAACGAAGAAATAGGACTTTTGAGGGCGATATCGCCCTACATCGATCTTTTATCTAGCATTTTTGTCTACTGAATAACCCAATTTTTGTATTATTGAGAAATGAGGATGGTTGAAATCCGAACAAAAACTAACACGAAAATTGCGGTGAACGTTTAGCTGAGGCGAGATATATAAAAGACATAACAGAAAAGATTCTATTCTGATGCTCCGTTTGCGGTATGATTGTGTGGTGACGAAAAGGACGAATACAAAGAGGAGGTTGACTAACCAATACGAGCGGAAGAGCTAAAGGCGACGCAGCGGTGTCGGCGACGACGGCAATGGAGGCGGTGATGTTCGAGACACGGTGGTCGCTGTCGGTACGCGCTGCGCCGACACTTTTGCCGAGTGCAAGCGACCCGACCAACCACGTGTCAACTTGTGCGAGGTGCCCCTGCGACTCCTACTTCGACCTGCCCCGCCATCACTTTTCTCTTCCCCTCTCCATTCCCTACTCTTTTCTCCACTTCTCTTTCCATGCTGGTGATTCCTTTCTTTCTTCTCCACTATTCTCTTTCCATATTACTCTTTCACCCACTCCAAACGTTCTAACCAAGGATCGAAAAACTTATGTAACTTTACGATAGGGTCTACAGTTTATTTAAGATAGGGACCGTAGAATTTTTTTGGAAGTACTAGAAGTTCTGATGGAAACAAAGAAAAATTCGGGAAAGTTGTAGTTTAATTTGAACAGAACTTGTGAAATATATGAAAAGGAAATTGTCTATTACTGGGGTGGATATTTTGTTCGTTGTTATTAGTTCTTGACTGGCCATGTACGGTTTGGTATAGTCATCTTGAAATGTTCATAACATTGTTATTTCAAAGAAATTTTAAACATTATAGGTGACTTTGTGTATGTATTCTAGCGATTTCTTGCCGAAGAAAGAAAAAAGAGAATTGTGGAATGGAAAATTCAGGTATGAGCGGTTCCGATAATCGAGGTTCTGCTATATCGTTGCTTGGACAAGCAAATATGCTCCCAATTATGTCTTGTATGGGCTCATTTTAATCAGAAAAATGTAACAAATCTGTTGATTAAAGATGTATAAAAGAAAAATTAAAGACAGAAACTTTTTTTCATTGGACTAATATGTTATTTCAGAGATAAACATGCTGAGGTTAGTATGTAGGATATAGTTTGTTGAAAAATATTTGACGCGTGTACGTTTCATGTACAATGATCATATCTTGGGGGTGAAAACAACCCTCAAAGTTGAGAATAAAAAACATATTTTTTAACATAGCTCGGAATCAGATTGTATGTTTTCGAATAGGGAATTTTCATAACACAAGAAAATTTCGAAAGATTCGAAATTTATTTAATATTAGAAAATTTCAATTTCTATTAATATTTGTGTCGTTGATTGTCCATCTATCGTTACGGAATTTAAAATACAAACTGCGTGTTTTAGTTTTTGCCATTTAACAACAATTTTAGTAGTGCAGGTAACATAACATTTACAATATATTGTACTATTACACTGTGTTACATGTTGCAAAGTGTTTTTTCAATAATCAAAAATGGTACCACAAGTGTAATAATGTGACACTTATAGCCACTACTATAATTACAGAAGAGGTAAAGAGATTGAGGGTAAAAGTATAGCCAATTGAGAATGCAGTGTACTCTTACTGTAATGAAAATTTGTTCATATACCTACAGGAAATGTGATGTATTATGATGATAAAGCAAAATACATATGTATACTTGCGACTAGACTGCGGATCTTTATGCAAAATGAAAATTGTCTGCATCGACTCGTCATGAAGATTTTTAACGAAGTCTGACAAATATGAATATTACGCGTTTCATTTTAGATGAAATAATATTTGATTCGTTTGTAATCAATATTTAAGCATTAAAATAAATGTAGCCATACAAAAAATATACATTTTCTTTTCCCTTCTACGACATTTTTGTGTATAAAGACGTTATAATCACTGTAGCTGTAAAGAAAATGGTACGGCAAGGGGTTAACGATTTTAATAGAGGAGAAATCATATATTAGCATTTTTGATTTCTAAAATTATTCAACAATTTTGAATTTCATGTACTCAATAATGCTATAAATGCATAAAGATCCGCAGTCTACTTGCGACCTACGCATGTGACACGTAAAAACGATGGGCCTTATACAAATAATTAAATTACATTCTTTTGAAGTTACCCTAAAGATTGCGTCTCCCAGACAGACGACACTTGCGCGGGACTGGACACAGTCGTCACAGTACACTCGCACACTACTAGACCACGTATACGTACGCGAGGATTGCAAGGGTCCTGGATTCCACTCCTGATTTCTTAATAATGCAAAGACGGGGTTTCCTAGTAGTCAAAATCGCTAGATGAAAGATCAATCTAGGGGGCTATTTGCCTCAAAAGTCTTACCTTTACGTTTACGACGCGTAATTCTCATTATTCGGCAACATATCCACGATAGGCGGCAGCACCGTCGCCCGTCCATTGCTTCTCGCGGCTCTGCGACATGGATTCTTCTTACTTCGACAACCGTAATCGAAGGTAACCATTATCCCTTCGCAATCACCATGGGACGCTGCACTTTCACCAGCCGAAGGATCCCATAGGTCTGATCGTGAAAACCGAGGGTTTTACCATAAACTAAAACGCCTGTCCCAGTGAAAGCTCAAATAGCTATGGATTATGAAAGGTTTGTCTGTCATCTCTCATCGGCAGCAGTAAACGTCAGTAGTGTGTTAATAGCCAAACAATGAAACAATCGATTGTCTGTCAAGAATGAATGGGGAGGCCTCTAATTAAATAATGCAACTTGCGTGGCCTTACAGCCATCTTTACCATCTAAACACAGAAAGTTTTTATTACAATAATAAAACAAAAATAAATCAACAATTTTACGACAGCTACATAAAATAATATGTATTTACAACCATAGTCTATACAAAACTCCTACAACGATCGCGGCTAGTGAGGTAAATATAAAAACCTGGAGAGCCTAAGCCATGTTGCCTCAGCAAACTACGTTTCAAAATTCTCGTAAAACTTATTGCCCAATATAAATATACATCTCCAGGTATATTTCTTCTGAAACGCCTACGAAAGTGGGATTATGTCAATTATTTTATCGTAGCGGGTTCGAACGAAAGTTGGTAGCGTTTGTAAATTAAAAGAGAAAACAATAGTTCAGATATTCATTCATAGGTTCATTCGATATCATATACAGGGTGGTCCGTTTAAGTAAGAACACCTAAATATATCTTCAGGTTATTGTGATGCAAAAAATATTTGTTACGTAATGTGCATAGTGTCAATGGACCAAATATTTTTCGGAGTTGTCAAGACCATCGGTGTTTTTTTGGTACATAACTACATTTTTCTTTATTGCATCGCGTAACTGATGGAAAATTACATTCAGATATGTATAATAACATGACCTTGAAATAACCTTGATCCTCGAAAATTAAAGTTTTACTTAGAACCGATGTCTATTGAGATCGTAGGGTTTGACCAAGACTCTACATCAAGAGCGTGAATGTAAATAAACATGTCTACTGTCGCAATACCGATGATACCTAACGATCTGAAATTCCGATCAGTTTCAATTTATCCATCCATGTATCGACGTGCTGTTTGAAATGAGTTACTCGATGCAAGAAAAAGTTGATATGGTATTCATTTACGGTAAAGTTGATCATTCCAGACCGTAATTGTCCATCACTTTCTACTTATAAAAAGTTGATCAGTCAAATATTTATTTAATATAACCATTTGTTGATATGGTTGAAGAGATAAAGAGATTTAAGTTGAAATAAATAATATTGTTTACTTTATTTCTAGTATTTTCTTTCATTACACTTTAGACTACTGCAAAGATTCGACGTAGAATATTTTAATTCCTTAAGATTTTAAAAATTTTATGGATATGAAATTGTTATAATACTTCATACAATACCTAGATGTTTAGTAATTAATTAGATATCGATATATTTAATAATGCAAACAATATTCTGAATGTTGGTACAGCAATTTTTGGTAGTGACTCTGGCTGAGGGTTAATATGAATGGAAAAAGTACAAAGAACATTAAACATAGACTGTTGCATTTCTAAACGTCAACGGTTTGAATAAAACTTTTTTCAAAAGTGACATTTCCACGCATACAGTGGACCACAGTAATATTCGGACACTTTTAAAAGAACGATGACTTTTTTAATGTGAGATCATACGATTTGGATATTTTTGAAGAAGTTAGAGCAATTATAGCTTACTACAAGCCGTAATAATATTTTTTTGAAGAAATTGTAATTGGTAGAAATTACAAAGAAAATGATAGAAGTTGTTGTTTACAACTTTTTTATGGGGGCCTATATTGCAAATTTTAAAAATAGATTCTGTGGATCTGTGTCATTTATACATATTCTGAAAATTTCATCAAAATCGGTCAACGTTGCAATAAGCTAAAAACATTTTGAAGACGGTGAAAATTGCAGTTTTTCACAATTTTCAGCCTACAATTGAACTAAATCTAAGAATTTTTGCATCTTGCAATGCCTGTAGGTTTTTTCCGCATCTACCGATTTTGACGAAATTTTCAGAATATGTATAATTGACACAGGTTTACAAAATGTAGTTTTTAAATTCTCAATATTGGCCTACATAAAAAAGTTGTAAACAACAGATTTTATTATTTTCTTTGTAATTCCGTCCAATTGCAATTTTATCAAAATTCCTTTTTTACGTCATGTAATAAATTAATTGTTTCAACTTCTTAAAAAAATTCAAGTCGTATGATCTAATATTAAAAAAGCTACCGTGGGTCACTGTACGTGGTTGACGTTACGACAGGAAAGTTGAAAAGGTTAGAGAAAAGTGATAATGGTATTATTCAAAATGTTGCAATGAAACGTTGCGCATCGGTAGAAATTGTCTGTGGAATAAATTTACCGCAGATGCATTTAAAATGCATGCGTAACTTGGGGTCGAATGCATATTGTAACGATTAATAAATTTGGCTGAAATAGATTGAGGCGGTAATGGTAGTCGTATATGGACCGCAGACGTGGATAGGTTCATGCTGCATCGAAATGCATATCAATTGTTTCATGGAAATTCGAGTGTTACTTCCCTTCATTACTATTCACCGAATTATATGATTGCACCACGTACACGTGCAACGCAGACAAGTCGATTTACATAATATTCGTATTGATCACGGAAGTGCGCGTTATTAGGTAAGTTAATTTAATCCGTCATTTTAAACGGTAATTATCGATACGCCCGTTTTTCAGTTGGTAACCGTTCAATTTTTTCCTTTATTTCTACATATTATCTTACAAATTACTTTCCTAGTATCAATTGCAAACCTATTGATTTGTAGTCACAAAAGAAAATGTTGAGCAGTTGTGTATCTACCGTCAGATATTTTTTGTTTCGTTGCTTCGCAAGTAATTGAATTCGAAATATTGGGACTAAAATATATATTTCATTGTAAATACGTGAAATGTGTGCAGAGACCGAAGTCTTTAACAGCTATTTATTGTTAAAGAATGTAGTCCCTTCGATTACTTTTAATTTTATGAAATGTTAAGTAAATAACCGTTGACTAAAGAGCAAAGGGAGAAAGTAAGGGCACAAGCAAAAATAATTTATTGTATACTTGACAACGACGTTATATAATTTTTTGAGAACATTATGACTATTTTATTTTGAACTTCTTGAATGTCAATTTAAAGTAAATCCATACTAAATGAGGCTTATTGTTTTAAAATAACTGTCTTTTCTTATCCTTATCAATTCAATTGCATTTATAAATTGACAGAATTGTATAATTGCCATCCACGAAAGAATTTAAATAATCAATAAAGACAGTCAACGTTACTCGTTTGTAACTTTCCGTAAAAATAGCGAAAGTGAATTTGTTGAAATTCAACATTACTATCACTGAACTTTGTTTACGAAGCATGAAATCTATTTAACAATTTCCCGCAACTTCAATCGTTTCCGTAATTACGAATATTACGTGATATTTACGGGGCAAGAGCATCTTAGTGTTTTTCTCAATAAATTTTAAAAAATACAATGAAAACGGTTTATTTAATGTAAACCTACATCAATATTTGTTGTACTTACCTAAAATAACAACACAGAATATATTAATAACTTGTAAACTATTGCACGTTCAGCGTAACCTCAAAGTTTTACGTATATCTCTCACGTGACTGTTTGGCATTGGTTGATTTAAGCGAGGAAAACACCTTTATTTTTGGACGACGTCTATGTTGAATAGTTCATACTAACTTATACTACATTAATAAATACGAGCTAGAGAAATTTCGTTCATATTATAATAAAAATAACCAGTTAACGCACTTGCCCCGTTTACGCACTTACCCCACTCCACCTTATAAAAATACACGTGCAAAGTTTCATCGAAATCGATCGAGGTTGTTATGAAGTATGTTGGATTGAGAATAGCAAACATTGTAAGAATCTGCGATTTAAATGAATCGCAAAGGCTATAAATTTAAAGATTTTTGCATCTTACAATGCCCATAGCTTTTTTATACGTCAACCGATTTCAATGAAACTTTGTACATGTGTACATATACAACTTACGAAACTTACTTTACAAAATACATGTTTTAAACTTTCATTACAGGCATAGATAAAAAATTTAAGAATCGTGACCTCTACATTTCCCTTCGCAATTGCGACGAATAACAATTTAAAAGAAAAATTATTTACACACATCAGCTAGTAAATTAATCCTTTTAACATCTCAAAAAAAAACTCAATATGTCGGGTCCAATTTTGAAAAAGTTATTCATTTTTGAAAGATGTACGAATATTATGTACACCCACTGTATAGTGTCCTGGATGGTGGAACATAGTCATTGGTGTCTTTAGTCGGCGCCACGTAAACATGTTGTCCTCGTCCGCATAGACAGGGTTGGGAGGGGCAGGGAGGGGGAAGACACGAATAATTATATAGCACTCTCATCTCTCACCAAAGCGTATCCTCTAACTAGCGCTAATAACGCCGCTAATGTTCTTCCATGAAAACTGCTCGTACCTAACAACCACTTCGTCCCACCATCTTCTCCACAAAGCTAAGATGAGATCAGTAGTTTATAACTCGTTCCCTTCCTCGGTAACAATCAAATGTTCGAGGAAAGTAGTTGCCAAACATAAATTTTTGTTCCTTTCTCTGCTCTGTGTTCTTTCATTACAATTTTTTCATGCTTCTAAAGTTTAAATGGTCTTCCATTAATTGTAAGAGATGTAATTTTAAATTTCGCACTGCTTTTTATTTGTGAAGATCAGAGTTGCCACCAGACTGCGGGTGTTTATGCAATTTCCAAGTTTTACTAGGCAAACATTAAGAAAGGGAAATCACGTAAAATCTTATTTTCAATGGTAGTAGTCTTTGTAGTTCTGGAATAATTAAAAATCGTACTAAATTCGGTGGAATTTTATAATCTAACATTTTTTGACAATTTTTAGGACCCATAAATGCATAGAGATTCGCAGTCTAGTTGACACTTTTCGACACGTGGTTACTAAAATTGTAAAAACACTTTTTAAGGCGTAGACTCGTTTCCAGAATTGCAAGGATGCGGGATTCGCGTTCTCATTTCTCGATAATACAAAAATGGGGTGTTCCAGTGGTCAAAAACGCTAGATAAAAGATCGATCTAGAGCGCTATCGTCCTCAAAAATCCTATTTTTCTGTTTATGAGGCGTAATTTGCATTATTCGGCAGCATGTATCTATGAAAATAGCTACATACTCAGTTGTATGCTTCCGAATAATGCAAATTACGCCTCGTAAACGAAAAAATAAAACTTTTGAGGGAGATAGCGCCCTAGATCGATCTTTTATCTAGCGTTTTTGACTACTGATAAATCCCATTTTTGTATTATCGAGAAATGAGAAGGCGAATCCCGTAACCTTGCAATCCTAGAAAAAGGAGTCTACCTCCTTGATGGAAGACCTTGTACATGCATCGGAGTAATCATGTTAAACATTTGTCGAATTGAACATCTGAAGTTTCATTTGAAACCTCTGCAATAAACTAACCAAATGCGATATACGCCATTCTGATGGATGATTTTCTACCATCTGTGAACAGCGCCATTATTTCGTCGGTAAAGAATTCCTATGGCTTCCGGGTAAGAAACTATTATTGTAAAGACTTTAAACTTTGCGTTCGCTTCAACGTTAATTAGTAGTCAGTAAGTTATTATACATTCACACACATTTCTGTGCAATAACTTTAAGAAACAGTAACTCAAGAATACTGTTAGGCTTTATATACACGGTGTCTCACGTAAGTAAAACAATGTAAGTCTTTAAAAAGTAAAAAATTTGTTATAATACAAAGATGCAGTAAATAAAAGTAAGTCGTTGAAAACTTTATCGTCAATTCATCTCGATATATTCTTCGTGCAACGAACAAGTGCTAGCATTTCCCGCAAAGCCTGCAATCTCCTTACAAACGAAATTTAAGATTGACCTTGATCTTCAGGGTTCATGGTCATTTGAAGGTCATATCACAGTACATATTTCAATGTATTTTGTTATGAGCTATTTACAAGAAACTCCATTTAAGAGCTACATTTTAAAAACAACCCTTTCAGGATACTGACCACTTGAATCATTCAAATTACACATAAAAAATCGTTTATTTTGTCAAAATTAAAGAAGATATTCTGGGGGTCACACTTAAGTGAGACACCCTGTATAGGATTAAGGACATACACAGCAGATTTGATGCATTTATGACAAAAATGAGTAGATGCAATTTAAACCAGTAAAAACATTAGAAGAATTTAAAAATACAGTTGTATTATTTTCAACCTATTAAACATATTAACCCCCTCCCTCCACCCCCCCTTGCCGTATTTTGACAAACCAGACTCGTGATGGAGGTTTTTAATTAAGTCTAACAAACACGAATGTTACGCGTTTCATTTTAGATGAAATAAAATTTGATTCGTTTGCAATCAATGTTTAAGCATTGAAATAAATGTAGCCATACAAAAAATATAAATTTTCTCTTCTCTTCTACAATATTTTTCGGGATAAAAACGTTCTAACCATTGTAACTGTAAAAGAAAAGGTACGGCAAGGGGTTAAGAAAGAAAATAAATTTCTGTTTCCCACCAGTTTGTTGCATTTCAGGTAAAAAGTTTTTATGTTGCACGAAGATCCGCTGTCTACTTATATAAGTAATTATATAATTACGAAAGAGAAATAGTACAGTTGTATTAATTTTCCAAAGATTCTTTCATTTTAAATGAGAAATTCTTATTGATCGTAAAATGTTTTTGAATAAACTTGGAATAATGTTATCGGCGCCACGGTTCGATCACATTCTACACTATATAGCTATTTTGTAAAACTCAAACGTTTCGATTCGGATTTGAATCTGTTTTCTATTGGAGGACAATTCTATAGCAAACGTGGTCTTATGACGTGACAGATTCAAATCCGAATCGAAACGTTTGAGTTTTACAAAATAGCTATATAGTGTAGAATTCTTTTATTTTGTTGGCCATAACAATTTTTAACCCTTAGCGCTCGAACGATGACTGTGAGAGGCGCTACTAAAAATTGCTGTACCATTAATCAAAATATTGTGTACATTATTAAATATATCGGTGTCGAAATAATTACTAAACATTTAGGGAATAGAAACATTCTAGGTCGAAGGAGATGTTTAATTTTCGTTTAATGTTTTAATGTTTTAATGTTTTAATGTTTTAATGTTTTAATG
>CM052190.1:13721909-13736476 GCA_028455805.1 Lasioglossum figueresi | reverse complement strand
CTGAATCGACTCGTCATGAAGATTTTTAACATAGTCTGACAAATGTGAATATTACGCGTTTCATTTTAGATGAAACAAAATTTGACTCGTTTGTAATCAATGTTTAAGCATTGAAATAAATGTAGCCATACAAAAAATATAAATTTTCTCTTCTCTTCTACGACATTTTTGTGCATAAAGACGTTTTAATCACTGTAACTGTACAGAAAATGGTACGGTAAGGGGTTAACTGTTCAAAGGAAGCGTATAGTAGTAAATGGGTATAGTAGAAACTGTAGTTAAAATAGTAGAGCAAAGGAAGAACTCGGGGCGAAGAGTCGGGTGCTTTTAATGGCCTGGACACATCTTCGCGGAGTTTTATCTAATCTAATACATATTGTTCGAGTTATACATTAAATTAGACAAAGAAGCCAGTCTTTGTTGAAACCTATTTTGAAGAACTCAATTTTTAAACAGTCACTATTAGCTGTTGCAAAACATTTAATTTTTTATCTGAATTCTCAGCTTCTTTTGTTCGTAGAAAAAGGATAAATGTACGAATCGAAAATCCGCTTCGTCATGAACCAGATAAGAGTTTTAACTCCAAAACCAAACATTTCTGGGAATATATCAATATTATGTACATAATGTATATAATTCCTTATACAAACTTATTAAACACAAACTTTAATAATAATACAATGGCGACTTTGAGACAATAGAGCTAAGGGTTAAGGATATTACTGTAAATTTTTATCCAAATTGGTCCATTTCAGATATTTCTGGTACCGTTTTTAGAAACTTCATTTTGAAAAGAACACAACGCTTAAAGTTTCAATGATCTGTTATCGCTAATAATTTTCAGAGCTATAAATGCAGCAGTGTTACAAATTTCAAAATAAAATGTTAGTATACTAACAGAATATGCCTTTTTTCAAATATCAATATTTTTAATGTTTTCAAAACTATGTAGCCTTTTAAGCAGACAACCAGAAATTACCTGTCATCAATAATATTAAATAAGGAACTTTATAAAATCGCTCTGAACGTACTGAAAATAGCCTCGAGAGTTCTATACACAGCAGAACCTTAATTATCCGAACCAGTGAATGAAAGATCTCGAAAAGGGAGTCTTCGATAGTCCAAAAAGAATTAAGGATTACTGTAAGTACATACATATATTTTAGAAAATCACATTTTTTAGTAAATCAAATTTCTAATTACAGCAGTAGTACTTTTGTATTTAATAACTAGACAGCGGATCTTTACGCATTTATGACGAAAATTAATTAGCGCAATTTAAAACAGTAAACATGTTATAAAAATTTAAAGATACTGTTACATTATTTTCAACCTATTGAACATATTAAGAAAGGAAATCAATCTCTATTTCACTCTTATTTGTTGTAATTCACATAAAAATTTTTTGTTTTGCACGAAGATCCGCTGTCTATTAATAAGTAATTTAAAAACTTTTCCGAGTCACCTTGGTCCCAACTAGTTCGGATAACCGAGGTTCTCCTGTAGTCGAATAGATACCTCCCTTCGGTCGTAACTTCTCGACAATCTTGATTTGAAAATCCGTAGGAATTTCGATAAAATCGGATGACTCGGATCACACGAATACCTATGTTTCAGATTTGAGAAGCTATCTTGCCTGGAGCTGGCTACCGAAAGAACGTTGATGGTGTTAAGAAAACGAAGGACATGGTTTTCGTTTTCCGTTTTCTTCGGAGCTAATCGTAAAGTCGGAACGCGGAAAACGTCGCCTCCACTTCTGTGTACCCAGGTATGTGTTATCTTGTTACGTTGTCCTGACAATCAGATCAAACATCAAGCCAGTCCAGACGTGTAGACTAGATTAGGAAGGGTTAACCAACGGTACGTTGATTTAAATCAATGACGGCGGCACATCTGCTGGCAGAGATTAATGATTAGACGCACGAGAACGAAGCCTGAAACTCGGTGCTTTCAGAGATCGGACAGATTAGAAACTAATTTAACGAGCTGCTTTCATCGTACAATCCAATATCCATCTTGATCCCCCTTACTATATTGTGCAGCTATCCACTACCGGCAATGTTGATTGATCGACATCGACGATATCGCGAGCGCGATATATTTCTTTTCTCTTAAACTGTGCCAGATTTTCATCCTATAAAAGCGAACTCTAAAAAAAAACCTCCTTTGTATCGGAGCCAACGATTTCGTTAATCAATCAATTCTCCTTGCTTTCTACCGTGTCCCAGACAAATCAACGAATACTTTGCCCATTGGCGAATATAGAAATGACCTAAAAAACGAACCGTCCGTCACGGATTTCAAATATTAAACTTCTGAAATAGGGATAAATGTTTCTACGACTGGGTCCGCGCAGTGCCGTATTAAGATCTTTAGAGGCCCTAAGCAGTCAAAGGATTTTTAGGCCTCCTTATACAGGATCGCCGCAGTGCTGGGGAAAATAGTATTTTATATAGTAAATAATAAATAATCCTATTTATTTTGAAGTATGCGTACGACTTTGATAATAAAATATTTTATTTGATGCAGTGATTTTTAAAAATAAGATCATTCATTTGAGGCAGTAATTTTTGAAAATAGTATTTTATTTGAAGAATATTGAGAATATTTGTATTTCGTCTTTATTTTCAATTTCAATTTTAAATATTATTGCTGAAACTAATGGTTCGAATTTCATACATTTATGAGTGTAAATCGTTTCTTAACGATAAGATACACCGTATGTTTATACAGTTTCTCAGAGTATTATAACAATGCAAAAAGTAAAATATTTTATTTCGCGTTTCAGATTGTTCAAATAGAAATATTTTATTTTGTGGATCAAATTGTTGAAATAGTAATATTTTATTTTCAGGTTCAGATTGTTCAAATGAACATTTTATTTTCGATATTGTATATCTTATTTGAAATACTATTTTCTTTAAGCAAAATAAACTCTAAAATATTCAATGGTATTTGAAACATTCGTTTCGCCAAATAATATGTATAGTACACCTGTAAGATTCTTTTAGGCATTTTCAATAACACGGTCCAACAAATTTCAACTTTTTTTTAATTTGGATTCCCTCTATGCGATTCTTATAGATTTTCTCGCGCCGATTCCGAATCTGTCCTTAATTTTTCTCATTGACGTACTGTTTTTGAGAAAATTGAGTTAAAAAAAAAGACATTTTACAATTTTGAACAAGTATTGTGATGTTAAACATGTTTAAACAATCATAACGTATTAATAATGGATATCACTGTGTTCGGGAAAGTCTACAGAATCTTTTGCTGTAAAGAACAATTCAATATCTTTTATAATAACATCACAATATTTGTTCAAATTTGAAAAATATGTCTTTTTTTAAACTCAATTTTCTCAAAAACTGTACGTCTAAGAGAAAAATTAAGGATAGATTCGGAATCAGCGCGGAAAACTATAAGAATCGCATAGTGGGAATCGAAATAATGTTTGGCTGTTGGACAGTGTAATTTAACTCAAAAGTATTTTGAGTAAATTAAAATTTTAAAAGTATTTTTTAAAAGTGCCCCCCTTCTCCTGATGCTCTAAGAACGTGCTTAATTTGTTTATTGGTTAGTCCAGCACTGGGTCCACGTTCGAGCATAAATTGAAATACTATATAAAAAGACATCACTTATGTGATTATTTTTAAATAATAAAAAGGTATACAACTTTCTTTACATAGTAGTAATGAGAAACCATTTTTTGATTACGAAATGTCCATGATTATTGAAAAGTAATATTGCAACGGAATTGTTTCCTCTAAATTCTGAGTCTGAATTTTTTGTTCGTAACAATTTTGGGAATGTAACTATTCTGTATAAATATTTTCGTTCAAATTTAATATTTTCACGTTAGATGTGCAAATTCATTTAACGCCATTTTGTCTAAAATTGAAGCTTCGTATTTATGGATCACGTTTGCATTAACCACTGTATGGATATTAATAAATGAAGATCATCATTGAAATAGAAGTTATTTTCGAAATTTTTGATATTGTTCTTTTTTTCACACGTTTAGAATTAAGAAATAGCTTCAATAACATTTAAATTCAAATTCAAAAAACTGTACATATGAAATTTTCTTTTTCTTTCTAGACTTTTCTAGATTCTTGACAAAGAATATGAATGTCTGTCCATTTTAAATCATGCATATAATTTAAAAAATCCAATATAATTGTATCAATACGTTTCTAAAGTAGAATTTGAAAATAGTATTCATTTCAATAAACAAATGACTGAAAGCAGTAAGGCTTCTTTAAAAAATTTTTATGTAGTTCCATTTCGTTTATATTGTATCTACACAGGAGTATTCTAAACGTTAAACATTTAACTACTTTATTGTATGCAAACGGACGTACGTCAACTGAATATAAATTTGGTTGCATAATTTTGTAATGTCTTACTATGTTATCATTTCTTGTTTCTATGGACAATTTTCATTATCTTTTGTAATAAATACGCCATTGTGTTTTGAACAACAGTACCATTATCGGTTCCGAAGTATAATAGTTCAAGGTGAGGCAGTAAGAACAGAAGTATTGTATTGAAAGTTTTGTGACATATTTTACACAAATTTTGTAATATTTTCAGATTCAAGGTACATTCATCTTGAAAAAACTCAAGGTGACCTTGGTACCTGAATCAATGTGAGATGTTAGTCCTTATTGTCTTATCCTATATTATATGTTTTCTCCAATTTAACCATGCTCATGTATGTATTAGTATGTTTATATTTTGTACACTATAATGAACAAGCTTTGAGAATGAATTATTTTGTTATAGGTTACTTCATTATATGCATAATTTGTGTTTTACTTTAATTATGTATCCATTCTATTCCGATCTGTATGTCTAACAATAACAAATATATAGGACATAATTGATAGTGCTGTGAAAAAACCTTATGCAAAATAAAATTTTTTTTCATCAATCACAATTGTTCCAGAACCAAATCAATATTTGTGCCCTTTAAAAATTTGAATAAGTTGACGACAATATAACGAAATTCTTCCAGTCTTTTCGTATTGTTTTATGTTTCACTTGCCCATTTATACTATAAATGTTATACATGTTAAATGTATTCTTGGAATTAGTATTTCAATTCTTACTCTGATCTAGGAATTGTGATTTCAAATAACAATTCTTATAAAATCTTTATACATACATATGTATACAGTGAATCCAGAGAGTATTTGAACACTACAAATTCTGTAGAAACAGTCGGTATTTAAAATTTGATAATTTCGTTTGAAGCAATAGTACAACAATAAATCTATGATCATTTTAAAGCTCGAAGCATGTACGTTTACCAGCTCTCATTCAATTTACCCTTAGACAAACTGGCACGACGTGACAGGTGGAAAACTGACGACATGTATTCATTGTAAAAACAGTGACAATTTTTTTTCGTCAATGAATCTTTCTCAGATTGAAAGATTGAAGTTTCCCCTTTACAATGACGTAAAAAACACGATTGTTTAGTCGTTTTAGTGAGGTTTAAATGTAAGGTGTCTAGCTACTTTACAGTGACATAAGTTACGCCACGAGGGCTTTGCACCACCAAACCCGGTCCTCATTTCTGTTCCATAGAACAGTCAAAAAATATCGTAAATCAATTTTCAAGACGTCATTGTAAAGGGAAGGTATCAATCTTCAAATCTGTGGTAGATTCATTCGCGAATGCAAATTTTTAATATTTTCACAGAGGTTTCAATTCGTACCAATTTTGAGGAAAAATGGGTGTTCAGTTTCCCATCTGCTGCATTACGTAAAAACATCTTCGAGAGAAACGAATAACGGCGTACGAAAGTAGAATCTTCAAGTTTTGGAATAAGTCCAAGTTTATTCCTGTACGATAGTTTTTTTTACGGAATTACACCAGTTTAAATGTCGCCAATTTCTTGAGGATGAGAAATGTGATGTACAAATACGTTTTGGGTTTCTCTCCACTGTACATTATATAATATTTCTTCCTGAATTTTACACAATTCTGGCATTGGCCTGCAGGCATTCGAGTGATTGTATTTCACAGGTCGTGTAAAATACAGTTCTCGTTAGCAGTAAAAAGATAATGTGGTCCGGTAATTGAGATTCATTAACGCTGGAACTACAATGAGAGCTGGTAAGTGGAAATTGGTTATGTAATAGCAGTTTCGTCTGGCCAATACGGTACGGTGGGATTGGTGCTGCTTGTTTAGGACCACGTGTGTAGAAGTTTGACTTTCGTGGGGTGGCCACTTCGTGATTGTCAGTTCTCTGCCGGGCACAAAAGACTAATGGGTAACGCATACAGATTGGGAGGACACTTAGCAGAGTTAGCGCCTGCGGCTACTTTATTTACGCTATCCACATGTCGACGCCGACGACAGTCCTATGCATACAGTAGCATTCGGTGGTAACTGACCACGCAAACATCATCCGTAAAGGTCGTGTTTGTGGATGGGCCCGCTGCCATTCACAGGCCTGGTTTTCGTTGTTAAAGTGACATTAGTTCTAACAGTCGAAACATTCGAGCTACCGTACCCATTTGTCTAAGAAAACAACTTTAACCGCTTAACACCTTTGGAAAGGATCACGATTCCCTTCTGTGTCAGCACAGAAATCGTTCAGCAACTATAACATCACATACTAAACTGAATCTCTTTGGTTTTTTCCATCATGTCTTTCGTTAGAAAAATATACAACGGTACTGTGACGGAGGAAAATAATACTTTAAATAAAATGTATTTGCTATTTTCCAAATTGTTACATTAGTTTCTGTGAGATAATAAATCTTATATCAAAGCTGGTATTATTGAAATTATTTGTTTGGTTTTATTATGTGTACTTCCAGTTAATTGAGATAAATACTTTACTTTTTTTAAAAATACAATATGGCACTTGTAGTTAATTGAATTTCACGTTTAATTGTGTAGATAATGTCTAGACTGCGGATACTTATGCAAAATAAAAATGGTTTGCGTCAAGGTACGGGTTCCAAATAAAATTTTTTAATCGTTTTAATAAGTTAATAGTAGTATATGTATGGATATTCCCAAATTCTTTTGATCTGTCTACTATTTTTAATTACACCTACTCATTTTTGTCATAAATAATTATGTCAAATAAATATTATAACGTTATTTGATGTGTAATATTTATTTTTGTATAGGAGTTATTACAACTTAATATTTTAATATCTAAATTACTAATTTTTGTTTGTTAAAATTAATACAGAGCAGTTATACACGTGGTTTTCAATGGCATTATGTTTTAAATATTTGGGTCCCTTTTCCATATTCTACTAACAACATTATCTAATTTTGATAACCATATTTGATTATCTACTTTTAATTTCAAACCTATCTCAACGTAGCAATGTAAATTCTGGATATTAACACAATTCTACATCAAATGGAATATTGTAGTGTGGAAAAGCTATTATACTTCAAAATATAAATATTAAACATAAAGATTCAATACAGTTATGATTTAGTGTAAATTCTGTTTATTTCTCGACTCTTAGATTTAACATACAGACTATTGTATATTGCACATTATGCAATATTAACACTGTGAAGATAAAAAATTTCTAGGCATGTAAGTTGAAAATAAATGTATATATAAAAGATACCGTTACTGATATTTTCTTCTTTCAAGGTGTGTATTTAAAACGTACTATTAGTTTGGAAAAGATATTTTTCAAATAGTATATCGGAAGTAATTAGTTTCAAGGTTTTTCGTATAAGGTTTTGAATAGTTTTTTAACAATAGTAGTTTTACATACATAATGAACCTATTGTTTAGATAAACCATTACACATTGTCGCAATCAACATACGAGGATCGAGTATTATACTACTGTATATTAACGTTCTTATTTCTTAGATGTAGAAATGAGTTCTTTCCGTAAACTACATGCAAATAATAAAGCCGTTTAAATAGAAGTATTCTATCATTCTTACACAGTTTACAGTAGACGAGTCATTATAATAATAATATCGACCAAACACTTCCAGGAATGATTTTTCAACAAATCTCAATGGAAAAGTCAGAGAATTTCTACATTTAATAATAATATAATGCATTGATGCCATTTAAACTGTTAGAGTAAATATTAATCAGAATTTGTATTGTATAATTGGATATTGAAAAGTACGGTGTTCATGTAAAAATTTACACGTTGAAGGTCACGTGAAGATCAATATATCGCACATCGTTGAATTTGTTTTTTTTTCATGAGCTATGAGACTGTTATAATGAACATACATATGTAGTCCCATTTGATAAAATTTGGATGGTTGAAATCTCGAAAAAAAATGACCTTCAGAACATTTTTTTGCCGATCAAACCAGATATTTAACGCTAACCGTACCGAGTACAAAAGGTGACTGGTATACATTGTTTCGTAAAAATTAGAGGACTGAACTTATTTAGATTTCTCACAATTTTGATACGAATATGTGCTCGAAAAAAAAAATAAATTTATGTAATAATTTCTAATGGAAACACATATTTATAATTTCAATAATTGAACAATAAAAAATATGAAACCGGTCATTTGCCCGGTCGTGATAGGGTTAGTTATAAGATGGTCAAGTTAGGTGAAATACGCCCTGTATAAGATGTGGAATCGACGTAAAAAAGAAAAGTTACCGTAATTTTTTAAGGACTGCGTCTCCTAGACAGACGACACTCGCAGGTGACTGCACACAGTCACCACAATACACTCACACACCGCTAGACCACGTATACGTACGCGAGGATTGCATGGGTCCGAGATTCCACTCCTGGTTACTCAATAATGCAAAGACGGGGTTTCTTAGAAGTCAAAATCGCTAGATGAAAGATCAATCTAGGGGGCTATTTGCCTCAAAACTCGTACTTTTACGTTCACGACGCGTAATTCTCATTATTCGACAGCATATCGACAGCCACGATAGGCGGCAGCACCGTCGCCTGTCCATTGCTTCTCGCGGCTCCACGATATGCTGCCGACATAATGAGAATTACGCGTCGTAAACGTGAAAGTAGGACTTTTGAGGATTTGCGAATCTTAGAGGAGAAGGTGGTATAATATAGGCACCCACTTTTGTATTTCCTCGTAAAATTTGATTCACAACGAGACTGCGGATCTTATGGATTTATGGATTGCAAGGGTCCGGGATTCCACTCCTGATTTATCAATAATGCAAAGACGAGGTTCCTTGGTAGTCAAAATCGCTAGATCAAAAATCAATCTAGGGGGCTATTTGCCTCAAAAGTTCTACTTTTACGTTTATGATGCGTAATTCTCATTATTCGGCAGCATGTCGCGGAGCCGCGAGAAGCAATGGACAGGCGACGGTGCTGCCGCCTATCGTGGCTGTCGATATGCTGCCGAATAATGAGAATTACGCGTCGTAAACGTGAAAGTAGGACTTTTGAGGATTTGCGAATCTTAGAGGAGAAGGTGGTATAATATATGCACCCACTTTTGTATTTCCTCGTACAATTTGATTCACAACGAAACTGCGGATTTTATGGATTTATGGATTGCAAGGGTCCGGGATTCCACTCCTGATTTATCAATAATGCAAAGACGAGGTTCCTTGGTAGTCAAAATCGATAGATGAAACATCAATCTAGGGGGCTATTTGCCTCAAAACTCGTAATTTTACGTTCACGACGCGTAATTCTCATTATTCGATAGCATATCGACAGCCACGATAGGCGGCGGCACCGTCGCCTGTCCATTGCTTCTCGCGGCTCCACGATATGCTGCCGAATAATGAGAATTACGCGTCGTAAACGTGAAAGTAGGACTTTTGAGGATTTGCGAATCTTAGAGCAGAAGGTGGTATAATATATCCACCCACTTTTGTATTTCCTCGTAAAATTTGATTCACAACGAGACTGCGGATCTTATGGATTTATGGATTGCAAGGGTCCGGGATTCCACTCCTAATTTCTTAATAATGCAAAGAAGGGGTTTCTTCGTAGTCAAAATCGCTAGATGTACGATCAATCTAGGGGGATATTTGCCTCAAAAGTCCTACTTATATGTTTACGACGCGTAATTCCCATTATTCGGCAGCATGTCGCGGAGCTGCGAGAAGTAATGCAAAGGCGACGGTGCTGCCGCCTATCGTGGCTGTCGATATGCTGCCAAATAATGAGAATTACGTGTCGTAAACGTAAAAGTACGACTTTTGAAGCAAATAGCCCCCTAGATTGATCTTTCATCTAGCGATTTTGACTATTAAGAAACCGCGTTTTTGCATTATTGAGAAATCAGGAGTGAAATCCCGGATCCTTGCAATCCTCGCGTACGTATATGTCGTCTAGCGGTGTTGTGAGTGTACTGTGGTGACTGTGTGCAGTCACGTGCGAGTGTTGTCTGTCTAGGAGACGCAGTCCTTAAGGTGGTAAACTCTTTTTTCGAGGATTGCAAGGGTGCGGTATTCGCGTTTTCATTTCTTGATAATACAAAAATGGGGTTTTTCAGTAGTCAAAATGCTAGATAAAAGATCAATCTAGAGCGCTGTCGACCTCAAAAGTCCTATTTTTTCGTTTACGAAGCGAACTTTGCATTACACGGAAGCATACAACTATTATCATAGCTACAGGCTGCCGAATAATGCAAATTACACGTCGTAAACGAAAAAATAGTTAGTTAGTTAGTTAGTTAGTTTTATAGTTCGTAGTTTTTTACTACTGAAAACCCCCATTTTTGTATTATTGTCAATAATTTATTGAGAAATGTGAACGCGTATCCCACACCCTTGCAATCCTGGAAACGAGTCTACTGCCTTAAATAATGATCACGATTTATGACTTCAACTAACAATGTGCATAAAATCAGTTTAATTTTCTTTATGTTCACACCGAAGGCATGTACATATGTACATTTGCTCCACTTCGACATGGTTCCTAGAACTTGCAGGAAATGCACATAGAACACAATTCAATAAATCCAGTTGAATTATGGTGTCCTTTTGTGCTTCACATAAAGGTATTGTCGAGTCCCTCCTGCCGTCACGCCTATCCACCATAATCGACACTCGAATATTTCATACTGACACTTTTAACATTAACTCTATTCGTCAGGGTTAGTACCATCGCCAGCATTCATCGGTGTGACATTCGGTATACACGGTTTTTAGTCTTCTCTCTGTGGCCTTGCGCTCTAACCGACAGCTGCTCGACTTCGGACACAGTCATTATGTATAAACTGTCACGTTCTCCATGCGTTGTCGCAAAGGAATAGTTTGTTTGGACAGCCTCCGTTTTCGGCATCTTCGTCACAGGAAATCACCCGACACAGAAACTTCACACGCGCAGGTGTGACTTTTGCTTATTTGGTTTGCAACATTGTGCGCTTGAACTGCAACAGCACCGAATTCCTGTCGGTGTTTCATTTATTGCATTGTGGGATTTCGCTGCCAAGAATAACAAATAAACAGTCGTCTATTATTTCCGAAAATGTTGCGTGACCGGTAGGTGCACCTACGCATGAACCTCGTTAGTTTATTTTACGATTGACAATTTACAGGAAATGTTATGTTAACGTAGACTCGTAAATGGTTTAGACAAGATGAGGGGACAAAAGGCAAAACAGATTTAAAATGATATATACAGTGGGTTTGAAAAGTATTCGTACGACCTTTAAAACAGAATAACATTTTTATGTAATTGTACCAAACGACCTGATTCTTTATAGTCAATTAGAAGCATTGGTTTACGAAATGATATGCAAAAAAGATTTTACAAAAATTACAATTTACAAGGTTACATGCAAAAATACAAAAAGCATTTTTTTTTAACTTTTTTATTTGGGTCCTCAATGAAAATTTAAAATATATGTTTTGTAGATCTGTTAGTTACAACATATACTGAAAATTTACAGACAGAACAACAATCAACCCAATTCTCGCTCCAAGAAATTATCAATCATGTAAAAGAAAAAACCAAAGAAGAATGGAATAACATATGGAAGTCGAAACCATAAAAAATACATGATATAATCACTTTTTTCGGCGAAGAAGAAAGAATCGTTTTTTCCCGTCTGAGAACTGGTCATTGTAAGATGACATGAATTTTTCATATAGAAGACAGATCCCCCCTCTGCTGTAATACCCCACTCACAGTTCACCACTTTTTGTATGACTGTCAAAAATTCTCTACCCAGCGACTCAAATTTGGAATCAACCCGAACACGTTCCTCGGATCCGAAAAGCATAGAACAAACCATTGAATTCCTTAAAGAAATCAAACAGCTCCACAAAATCTAACACACCATAGACGTTCGTCGCTAATGACTTAGATGTTGATGCGACGTTAAACCTTTAATAAAACAAAAAGATTTTATTAAATTGAACTTTCTTAAAATTAGTCTTGAAAAATTGCAAATTGTATAAACATCCGCAGTCTATTTATTAGACTCTGTTCAGAATCTTCATCACGAGCCTGGCTCGCTACTATATAGTGGCCGAAATTTCTATAAAGTCAACTTCATATTCATAGATATTTCATAAATATCACCATTTTTGTTGATTTATCGTATCTGGTCTTGTTCCTTGTTGACACTCGGATAGAGGGCTACTATTTGCGTTCACTATTTACGTAATTTTTTTCTGCGTGATGCAGAACACAAGTGCGAAGTTGCTATAAAGTCACTTAGCGTTTCTCTGGATTCCGAGCAGGGAACTATGAAAAATTTGAAATATTCTAAAAGTATTAGTTTTAGAAGTCATAGAAATCCTGTTTCTTATCATTTGATTCGCGTGTATTAGAATGCCGAGAGGAAAAGTGTTAACAATTGAAGAAAAAGCGTCGATCGATGCTTATAAAAATATGGGCTGCTTCAATCGTGCAATCGCTAAGAAAATTAATCGTTCATATACTGTGATTAATAATTATATCAATTTACATGAAAATTACGGAAAAAATCGTTTTAAAGGTGGTAATAAAAAATTGTCAAAGAGACAACGTTTATTATTAACGAGGTCTGCGGCTAAGGATAGGAAAAATGCAGCACAATTTCGAGCTGAATTGGAGCTTCCAGTAACAACAAGACGCGTGCAACAACTTTTAAATTCTTCTGGGCAATTTGTGTGGACGAAAATGCAACGTAAACCAGACCTGAAAGAAGTACATAAACAGGCCCGTCTTGATTTCGCACGGGCACATATGTCCTGGACGAAAGAGTGGGAGTCTGTCATTTTTTCAGATGAGAAAAAATTTAATTTGGATGGGCCTGATGGCTGTAAATATTATTGGCATGTTCTGAGAAATGAGAAAAGTGTGACAATGAGTCGTAACTTTGGCGATGGTTCCCTGATGATACGGGCTGCGTTCAAAGCTGACAAAATACTGCAATCTGTTGCATAAATGACAAAATGAATTCGGAAAATTATACAGATTTGTTAGACATGGTTCTAATACCCTTTATAGAAAATATTGAAGTTGACAGTTTTATTTATCAGCATGATAATGCTGCGGTACACGCGTCGAAGCTCACGAAGCCGTGGCTTCTTGAAAGGAACATCAATGTTTAGCCATGGCCTGCTTGTTCCTCTGATATAAACCCTATTGAAAATGTTTGGGGGTATCATTGGGCGACAAGTTCATAAAAATTGCAAACAATACAACTCCATAAGCCAACTAAAGGATGCGGTGAATGAAGCGTGGGCGTCTGTTCAAACAGAAATGCTACAAAAATTAATTCTGTCTATACGGCAAAAGATTACTAACCATACCAACCTGCACAAGCTGCTCCATTTTCTCTCTAAACTGCATATATTTCTTCATTCACTTATTAACCGCAACAATTAGTAGTGCCATACTTTGCATTTCCATTTTTATCCCTGTTTTATTTACTTACTCTCACATTCTTTCAAGTCATTTTAATATAACCATCGTATATCGCAGTATCCTTCGTTTGATAGAAATTATGTAAATTGGGAAATTGTCTCCACTTAATTGAAGGAAAAGAAAAACAATCTTTATTCTCTTTTTGTGGGCGCCGCTGGTGGCAAGTCGTGTCGGGCGATGATATTTTGCTTTCTGGTTCGAAAAAGACATCGACGTTGGAAACTTGAAAGGGTGGTTTCTCAAGATAAAAGTTTGCTCTATCGCGTGGTATAGTTCGATTTTCCGCTGGACCCTTATTCTTTTATATAAATTGAAAAATATCCTCAAAAATGGGTGCAAAAGTGGTGTCTCTCCGTCTTTAATCATTGTTTAAACATGTTTAAACAATCATAATGTATTAATATTGGATATCACTGTATTCGAGAAGGTCTACAGAATCTTTTGCTGCAAAGAACAATTCAATATAATTTATAATAACATCACAATATTTGTTCAAAGTTGAAAAATATGTCTTTTTTTTAAACTCAATTTTCTCGAAAACTTTACGTATAGGCGAAAAATTGAGGACAGTTTCGGAATCAGCGCGAAAAACTCTATAAGAATCGCATAGTGGGAACCGAAATAATGTTTGGCTATTGGACAGTGTTATCCATCCATTCAGAAATAGTGCGTACAGCTACCGCCACATTCTGATCAAACATTGCATAAAGCTGTCGTCGATATGTATAC
>CM052190.1:13710651-13721809 GCA_028455805.1 Lasioglossum figueresi | reverse complement strand
GATGCAGAACACAAGTGCGAAGTTGCTATAAAGTCACTTAGCGTTTCTCTGGATTCCGAGCAGGGAACTATGAAAAATTTGAAATATTCTAAAAGTATTAGTTTTAGGTGTCATAGAAATCCTGTTTCTTATAATTTGATTTGCGTGTATTAGAATGCCGAGAGGAAAAGTGCTAACAATTGAAGAAAAACCGTCGATCGATGCTTATAAAAATATGGGCTGCTTTAATCGTGCAATTGCTGTGAAAATTAATCGTTTATATACTGTGATTAATAATTATATCAATTTACATGAAAATTACGGAAAAAATCATTTTAAAGGTGGTAATAAAAAATTGTCAAAGAGACAACGTTTATTATTAACGAGGTTTGCGGCTAAGGAAAGGAAAAATGCAGCACAATTTCGAGCTGAATAGGAGCTTCCAGTAGCAACAAGACGCGTGCAACAACTTTTAAATTCTTCTGGGCAATTTGTGTGGACGAAAATGCAACGTAAACTAGGCCTAAAACAAGTACATAAACAGGCCCGTCTTCATTTCGCACGGGCACATATGTCCTGGACGAAAGAGTGGGAGTCTGTCATTTTTTCAAATGAGAAAATATTTAATTTGGATGAGCCTGATGGCTGAAAATATTATTGGCATGATCTGAGAAATGAGAAAGTGTGACAATGAGTCGTAACTTGGGCGGTGGTTCCCTAACGATACGGGCTGCGTTCAAAGCTGACAAAAAACTGCAATCTGTTGCATAAATGACAAAATGAATTCGGAAAATTATACAGATTTGTTAGACATGGTTCTAATACCCTTTACAGAAAATATTGAAGATGACAATTTTATTTATCAGCATGATAATGCTGCGGTACACGCGTCGACGCACACAAAGCAGTGTCTTCTTGAAAGACACATCAATGTTTTGCCATGGCCTGCTTGTTCCTCTGATATAAACCCTATTGAAAATGTTTGGGGTATCATTTCGCGACAAATTTATAAAAACAGCAAACAATAAAACTCCATTAGCGAACTAAGGGATGCGTCTGTTAAAACAGAACCGTTACAAAAGTTAGTTTCGTCGGTGACCAATCGTATTTTTAATGTAATTTTAAAAAAATGGAGATCACACTAGATATTAAAATAGGAATAAAAAAAAAACAATCGTCAATTTCAATTTTATCCGTGTAAAACGAAAGTGACATTATAGAAATTTCGCAGTTTGTTCTGCGTAAAATTATATTTTTGTTCTCTTTTATCGATAAATGTTATACTTGTGTTTTGAAATCGGTGTGTATGCTTTCTTTGTGTAATCCCGAAATGCTACCAAATACAAATCTTTCATTGGTATGGTATAATAATAAGAATTCCTTACAAAACACAGTGACTTTATAGAAATTTCGCCGAGTGTAGGACGCAAGGGGTCAACAATATCATAGAGGTCACGGCGACATGGAATGTCGAATTAACTCGTCATGCTCAGTGAAAAGACGAGGACGGACAGATCTTGCATACAAATCTCTAAGACCCGGCAAAAATGTTACAGTGCAAACAACTTCCAATCTGCTGGTTCAGCCTCGCAGTCTCGCGCCTGCAAGGAACCAACAATCTCCGAGTGGCTCGGCTCGGCGAATGCAAACGAGGATGCACGGTATCACCTGTAACAGGACGGTGGGATCAGATGTCCGAATACATTGTTCTTACGAAGCGTCGGAGGTTTCGAAAACGACAGTGGGAATCACGAGATAGTGTTCTTATGAGAATACTAGAAGATAGGAAACGCGTTCGACTAGGAGCGTTCGTGACTACAAATTATTGTCATCCTAGCAGGTCCCCGGAACCGGCTAACAGTTTTGTAAAAAGCTTTTGTGAGTTTACCGGGCTCGTAACTTCTACTTTGTCGGCGACAGTGTCTCTGCCGTGGGACAAGAGACAAGCAAACCTGTATATAGGCTAGGGTAGAGTGGCTGGCGGGGTTTCAGGAAGGGGTGCACGGAGACGAGAAGATAAAGCAGGAGGGGCGAAAGAGACGCCCTCACTGAAATTACAGCCTCGTAACTCCCGGTAAGCGGGAAAGAGCGTATGTGACAGCGGGCGGACGAGTGAACGGGCGAACGAGCGAACGGGCGAACGAGCGAGCCGGCGAACGAGCGAAAACGGCGAAACCGGCGAAACCGGCGAACAGCCGGACGAACTGCGCATGGTTTCCGGGAGTTTTATAGCCATCAGGGGGGGTGTTTCAGGCCGAACTACCAGGCGTTGCCTTACGGGTCTACACCGTTACACGGTTCCCGCATTCTCGTAAACAACTGGCCAGACGTGCTTATCACGTTTTCGCGATACGCGGCTTTACTACCTCACTTAATCTCCATTGATTCTTACGCGGCTAATAAAAACGCTCGCCGAATCGTGATTAGGAACCTCCCCGAAATTCGAGTGGTCCCTAATAAAGACTGCGCCTCAGAGAAATTTCAAACAGCAGCTGACTTCGAGTGCTAGACGCTGGAAGATTGACGTTTGTTGAAGCTAATCAGGTTATTTGGGGACGACGCCGAATGACGAGACAATCCTCCTTTAACCCTTTCTCTACCGCGGACGAGTATATTGTCACCATGCTCTCGCACGACGATGACATGGACGAGATATCTCGTCACCATGATTTTCTCGTACAATGCTACGGACAAGATCGGGAGAGTGTATCTTTATTAACTCGTCGCACTCGGAGCTATTTTAACTCGAAAATCAAACATTTCTTCCGACCTAGAATATTTCCATTCCCTATGGTTTTTTTAATTTATAGATATGAAATTGGTGTAATACCTCATACAATATCTGAATGTTTAGTAAGTGATTAGTAGACTCCGGATCTTTATGCACAATAAAAATTTCTTACCTGAATTGCAACAAGAGAGATTTAGAAATTCATTGATTTCCCTATTACGTTTAGTAGGTTGACACTAATATAATAGTATGTTTTAATGTTTCTGCTATTTTAAATTACTCATTTTTGTCATAGATACATCAAATCCGCTGTGTAGTGATTAGATAACGACATATTTAAGAATGTAAACAATATATTGAATAATGGTATTGCAATTTTTAGTGACGCCTCAGAGTCACAATTCGAGTGCTAAAGGTTAATATTGATATGAAGTGTTTTCATTGTAAATTTCACACAAGCAATCGATTTTTAAGACGTGTCATCGTTGGTGGAAAGTGCTTAATGATGATAAATAGACTGTGGATCTTTATGGGTTCATAGAAAAATTGAGTGGATGAAATACAAAATTGCTGAAAAGTTTAAAAATTTGAAGATGTCGATATATGTATAATTTCTCCTCTATTAAAGTCATTAAGGGAAGAAATAACATTCAATTTAGTTTCTATTTCATGCAATCGATGCAGACAGTTTTTATTTTGCATAAAGGACCGCAGTCTAATGGTAGATATAAAATACGTCATATTTGACACAATTAAAGCTTTTATTGCTTAATTCGTACGGAATGCTTGAAAGCATGGTGAAATATGCATAGCACGACGGAACAATTTTTAGAAAAATATCTGGTTTCCTTTCGATGGTCATTTCTGCAAGCTACACATTCTATTGTTGAATGAGATTTTTGACATCTGAGAGTAGCGTTAATGACTCCGTAACAAAGCCGTGCAGAAAATTACTTCAAATTACTGCAGGAATTAGCCCCCCCCCCTTACACCCCCTTTCAAGGAAATACATTTTTTGATACCCCGTATAGTAAATTCAAAATGTGCGTAATGTATTTGTTTGAGGTTTTATACTTTAAATATTAGGTTCGGGAAAAAGTTTCTTCGTATCCTCCCGATAGATGGTCATAGCTCTGTTAATATAAATCGGATTTGGCAATACTTGAGTGCGTCTAAAAGGTGATATATCATAGAGTAATTACAAACAAGAAATTGTGATATTTGTTTATCCAGTCAAAAGTTATTACGTCTTGAAGATGAGTGAAGATAAAGAAGAAATTCCATACATTTTGAAATTTTATTACCAAAAAGGAAAAAATGCGATACAAGCTGCTAAAAAGATTTGTGATGTTTATGGACATGATATAGTATCAGTACGTGTGGGACAAAGTTGGTTCAAGCGTTTTGAATCTGGAAATTTTTATATCAAAGATACACCTCGTTCTGGTCGATCAGTTACTGAAACATGTCGCGTAGCCGCGAGAAGCAATGGACGGGCGACGGTGCTGCCCCCTATCTTGGCTGTCGATATGCTGCCGAATAATGATAATTACGCATCGTAAACGTAAAAGTAGGACTTTTGAGGCAAATAGTCCCCTAGATTGATCGTTCATCTAGCGATTTTGACTACTACAAAACCCCGTCTTTGCATTATTGAGAAATCAGGAGTGGAATCCCGGACCCTTGCAATCTTCGCGTACGTATACGTGGTCTAGCGGTGTGTGAGTGTACTGTGGTGTCTGTGTGCAGTCACCACAGACACTTATACATTGTGAGACCACGTATACGTACGCGAGGATTACAATGGTCCGGGATTCCACTCCTGATTTCCAAATAATGCAAAGACGGGATTTCTTACCAGTCCAAATCGCTACATGAAAGATCAATCAAGGGGGCTATTTGCCTCAGAAGTCCTACTTTTACGTTTACGACGCGTGATTCTCATTATTCGGCAGCATGTCGCGCAGCCGAGTGAAGGAATGGACAGGCAACGGTGCTGCCCCCTATCTTGGCTGTCGATATGCTGCCGAATAATGAGAATTACGCATTGTAAACGTAAAAGAAGGACTTTTGAGGCAAATAGTCCCCTAGATTGATCGTTCATCTAGCGATTTTGACTACTAAGAAACCCCGTCTTTGCATTATTGAGTAATCAGGAGTGGAATCCCGGACCCTTGCAATCCTCGCGTACGTATATGTGGTCTAGCGGTGTCTATTTTGAGTTTACTGTGGTGTCTGTGTGCAGTCACGCGCGAGTGTCTTCTGTCTAGGAGACGCAGTCCTTAATGGTGTGAAGTTGGTTTGAAAAGAGGCCTAAGAAAATCACGTATCGTAGTTTTTCGCCCGGAAATCACAGAAGATCTACAGTGATGGAATTACGGTTCTACCTCAAAACTGGCAAAAGGTGGCCAATCAAAACGACACATACTTGATTTGATAAACTTCATTTAGAATATGGGAAAAACTCGATTCATTTCTGCATTAAAATACGAAGAAACTTTGTCCCCAACCCAATATATACTTCGAATTCAATTTTCACAAAAATGCGATGTCCTACGAAAAACATACCACGATATCGATAATACTATCTGCATTTAGTCACGATTCAACCAAGCGCGTGTATTCGACAAATATTGAACTTGATTTACTAAAAAATGAGCAGCTAAATGAAAAAAATTGATTCTTCCCGACTTATCTGGTCACGTAAGATCGTCACCTTCTCGATTGGAAGCCGTTATCGGTTAGGGGACACCTTGTATGTTAAAAATTTCAATATTTTACAAAACACATTCTTTATTCTTTAGTCTACAGGGTTCTTCAGTTAAGTGTACCACCTATATTACATCACGCGTATCACTTGTACTTATCGATCGATTACACAAATGTTATTATTTGCAACGAAGAACATTATGTACATTAAAAACTAGAATTAAAAATTATTTATAGAGAACATCTCAGTAACTATTCATTTTTCATCCCGTATACCCTCATAGTTTTTTTATTCGGGATTTAATTATTTCTTCAGTCACAGGAGAGATTAAAATTAACCCTTTACGATAAACAAATTCAAGGTACTCTCTATATCTTGATGAAAAAGCAAAACATAAACAAAATAATTATTACATTGTATGCTACTTTTGAAACCAAACAACTTTCGTTTTAATAAGTTTTTCATATAGCAAACAGTTTACATGCAATATAGGTGGCATATAGGGATTGCAATACCGGTAAACCGGTATACCGAATATGTACCGGTATTTCGTGCTATTTTGCAAATTTGTGAAACCGGTATTTGCTAAGGTAAAATACCGGTATTTTCGGTATTAGCTATAAATAATAAATATTTTTTGGGCCTCTTCTCTTATTTGAAATGCGTATTTAGAGCAGTACCAACATCAATCATTAGCTGTCTTGTCATTTGCTGAAACCTAACCTCACATTTGTAAGGGTTCGCCGCTGATGATGTTTTGTGTGTGCGATGACGTTGTATTCTTTGCGGCGTGGTACCGTAAAGCAGCATCGTGGCGATGAACAACACCTTTTGAGGCATTTTTCTGCCTATGGAGGCGGGTCTCGATGACCATAGTTCATAAATCGACTCTTCCATGTAGCTCGGCTTACACATTTAATGATGTCCTAGTGAGATTGTGCGTAGCTTTTTACATGTTTACACATTTAGATATTTTTTAAATTGGTGAGTTCTTTTTTCACAAATAAGTACACATTATGTATTATACTTCATTGTTCAAAATATTTATATTTGTAACTTATATGTTTTTATTTCAATAGTTCATTATTTGTTGTATAAAACTAATAAATATGGCAAAGAAACAACTGTGTTTTCGTACCTTTTTGAAAATGTCTAATATGTACCGGTATTAATACTGGTATTCCGTTGCAACGTTTAAAAAAATACCGGTATTGTATTTTTGGTCCGGTATTGCCAATCCTAGTGGCACATTAAGCTGAATCAGCCTGTACAGCGATTAACAAAGCACCGATTAACAAAATCTCGAATAAACATCTCGGTGAAATTTCACTGGATGCAGCGCTGTGTCGCAGCAGGTAACAAGAGACGATTGTCTTTTGAAATCTAATAGGGATGCGTACTCAGTTTACTGATTGCATGCCCATGATCCGAAGGCAGCAGTATGTATCTACATATGTATTCAGATATAAACGAACATATATATATTCTTGTTACCTGAAACGGCGATGCAACTCACACCCTGTATTGTGACGTTTCACACTCCAATTGAATAAACATTTTAATAGCCACCATTTAAAAACAACTATTTCCCAAAGGAAAATATTCAGACGCGTATAAATACTTTTTTCAAATTTTCATGTCGCGACATTGACGTTAAATTTCTACGGCAAAGCTCCTTTGTGCGTTCCGAAAGTTAACAATCAATTTCCAGCAACAAATACATTCTTTCAACAATTCAACACTTTTCAATTAAAATATAAATAAAGCACTTTTGCACGCTTAATAGTCTGGGAACAAAAAGCACGGTTACAGTATAAATTTTTGCGAAAATTGCAAAGTATCGATCGCCATTCAATTTCATACAATTCCGTAAATATTTAAAACCAGGCGTTGCGCGGTTTGTGTTATTTCAGTATTCGGGGACGCGAAAAATTGATTACAGTTATTTACTAACTTTTTTGACAAACACATTTTAATTACAACGTTTCGTACACGTGCGTGCCAGTTTATTGAGAAATCGTATTATATCTAACCGTGTATTATATTTATCTATTAAGAGGTATTATTAAGTAAATCTTTGAATTTACTTTATTTAACAGGAAACTTAGTAACATACTATAAAGTGTTCTTTGCCATTTGTTTCGTTCTAAAAATAACTTTTGAGGCACGTTTTGTTTGAGTTTGTTTCACAGGTCAGTTTTATCAATTTTCGAAATGTGTTTGTCAAGAGAGAAGAGGTATTTGATTTATAACAAAATGGAGACTCTTTGAAAAAAATACTCAATTTAAGGACGTGAAAGTAGAGTATTCGCCCTTTAATATGATATGTATGTATATGTACGATTTCATATTATCCATGTTACATATTATCCACATGTTTCCACAAAAATTATGAATTTCGCTAACAAAAATAACTTTGCCGATTAGAAACTTCTGCACACTACGAACAAATACTAAAAATATTTTAATAACCAATATTCGACTAATGCTCGAATGTGCATAATTACTAGGGTGGATATGGGTACCTTAAATTTCCGAGTATCACGAATATTACGAATCTTCGGAATCTATTATAGAAGTTTACCAAGAAGAATGATCGAAGTGGTACAACGTAAAGGGCAGTCCACGAATTACTAAAACTGCCAAAAATTGTGTAATTTTGTTGAATTTTAATACTTTTCTTATTTCATATTCAAAGTGCCTTATCATTTTGCCCACACTAAAAGTGAATTGTCGTAGAAATAATAAATGGTCTAAACGAATTATTTAACTTTCAGTACATTATAGAAAAGTTAGTGCCTTATTTTGTTGTATATTCACTTTCTACGTGTATATATTGTTACGAAGACATGAGACGAAGTTGCGTCCCCCTGCAATATTCTGAAGATATCGCAGAGATCGAGAGAAGTCATCTGACAAATCGATATTGTGGTTTCCGGACAACGAGGTCGTTGACAAGAAGAAGAAAGAAGACAGGTCCTCTCGAGTCGTCGAAGCGAGAGCACGCGCTATCCGTTATTGGACATTGACCGTTATAGAGAATAAATATGTCTCTATATCTCGATCGTAATATTGTTTATAATAAATGTTGATGTTCTCGGCGCTACGGTTTCGATCAATTTCTACTGAGAAATCAAAAAACAATTTTGCAGATTATCAAATAATCATCGACGTTTCGATTCTAGTTTGAATCATTTTCAAGATGTACTATTAAACTGCTTAAATGTAATAACAAAAACTTGTATGCAATATTGTTCATAAAACCAACTTACTTGTTTTTTATGCGATTTAATACGTTAAAATGGACATCGTGACACACGTGTGTCATCGATGCATGTTGTCAAGACACTGAATACATTCGAAACGATCTAGGTTATTCCGATCGATATTAGGCGGTTTTGAAAAACATAATATGTCTTTTAGACCATTAATGTGAATATACCAAAAACGGTAAATTCAATTATTGACATTCAACTTTTATTGGAAGAATTTTATACACATAATTGTATGTAATATACGATTGTGTTTAGTAATTTGAGAAAATAACTAACAGGCTATTTAGGTTGGAAAGAATTTCATCATTGAACGTTACCGATTCAATAACGTTGCGTAGTATTCATTTATCTTAGGAGTTTCATACCTAAGATTTACGCTATGGTGTTTAATCGTACGAATTGTTTCCAATAATAACCTTTGATGTAAATTAGCCTCTTCGTCAACTATATTGATGTTCTCGAAATCAAATCTATGATCCAAATCTAGCGAATGTTTCGTCAACGCTGTGTGTTGTACTGGTGGTAAAAAAATATTATGTTTATGTTCTGTAACACGTGTTTCTAAATTTCTGGATGTTTGTCCAATATATGCCAAACCACATCCCAAACAAGGAATTGAATAAACAACGTTGCATTTTTTTAAACGCGGTAGCTTGTCTTTAATAGGTGGAAATAAAGATTTCAGATAGCGAGGTATTTTGAAAATTGTATGCATTCCTACTCTTCGAAAAATCCTTTTTATATCTTTTGAAATGTTTTCAACATATGGTATGACCACAACATTTTTCCAATTAATTCGACCAGTTCTTAATAATCTATCTGTTTTTTGTTTTTTGACAAAAATAGGATGATATAGTTCAAAAATACGTTCTTTAATGACATTTGATGTAAAACTATCCGAGTAGCCGTTTCGTTTCAAAACATTTCTTATCAACAATAAATTGTCAGGTCGAAATTCAGGATTCGAAAGTAGAACCGCACGATCTATCAAACCTTTGATTAAGCCAACCTTATGCTCCGTAGGATGGAACGAGTAGAAGTTAACACATCTACCTGGACCAGCTAGTTTTATGAAACCAATTCGTTTTTAATGTATTTCCTGCTCTAATTACCTTAATATATCAAGAAAGCTCAGACTTGAATTGTTTTCGATTTCATATGTGAACTGCAATCTTTCATGAAAACTATTAAACGTGTTCAATACAATTTCTAATTGTTTAGGTTTTATACAAGTAATAATGTCATCTACGTATCTTTTATATAACCCTAATTCAAAGAGAATAGAGAATAAAGAGTTATATAGAGTTATTGTCCTGCATTCTTGACTCTAAGTGTTCTCCGGCAAGACGGGGCCGAAGCCTCCGCAACAATATGTACAAATAAATGTTCATTGCTAAAAATTTTGAGGTACCTTATCATTTTGACCAGCAGTGTACGTGTAGAGTTCGTTACTTCCTTACGGAAAAATTACGATGTATCATCTTACCTACATTTACCCGAATCCCAGGTAGCAACAATAAAAATGTTTGATGAATGTTTTAGGACCTTGGGAGTCTATCATAAAGTTCTTTTCACGTGAGTTTAGTGGAAATGGGAACGGATTGTCTAGAGGTCGTTAAACTTCTATGTCAGTCCCGAGACATCTAAAGCGAGGGCACCTTTTTAATATCGCCATTACTGGCTAGGTGGTCTTCTCCTAACCCTCTTTTAGTTATATTCTCGGCAGGAGCGGTAAATCTGCGGGATGTCAAGGGCGAAAGGTGTGACATATCTTATCGTAAACGTCTCATAACGGCGTTGCGGCTCTAACGATGCGTGACACACGACGACGTAAAGCCGTGGCGCCCCGTCGGAAAGCTCGTTCGGCTCGTAAACCTCGGCCAGCGTACCCTTTTCTTGAACTACCGCCGTATTAGCGTCGATCAGACCTGTTCCAACATGGAATAGGAATACGTCTTCCCTATTTTCCTTTCTATATTTTTCAATCATTCCGGCTTTTTCCCTTGGAAATATTTTTCCGTTTCATTTTATTCTACTACAGGGCCGCCGAGCCAAATCCGAAAAAATCTTTGGACAAAGAAAAACATTTTAATGTAAGAAAAATAGGAGTGATCTATACAGGGTGTATCCGTTAAGTTATGTCACCATTTTTTAGGCATTTCCAGTAGTGCAATTAAAAAATGTTTTAAAAAATGTTTTCTTAAATCTGAAAAAATGTTTTTTACGTAAAAAAGTAAAGGTCACCCCGACTTTTTTAAATGGCACTATATGTTTTGGACATCATAGGATTGTTTCTGACGTCGAGACGAATTTACCGGTGTACTATACTATGACCTTGAAATGATCTCAAACTTGAAATGTGTCGGTCAAAAGTATTAATATAATTACGAAAAGATACAAATATCATCCATTTGACAGCGGCGATTAGAATTTCTGGCGTGGCTAGCTGCTGCTAATGAAGAG
>CM052190.1:13691475-13701725 GCA_028455805.1 Lasioglossum figueresi | reverse complement strand
GCAAATAGCCCCCTAGATTGAACTTTTATCTACCGATTTTGACTAATAAGAAACCCCGTCTTTGCATTATTGAGAAATCAGAAGTGGAATCCCGGACCCTTGCAATCCTCGCGTACGTACACGTGGTCTAGCGGTGTGTGAGTGTACTGTGGTGATTGTGTGCAGTCGCGCGCGAGTGTCGTCTGTCTAGGAGACGCAGTCCTTAACAAAGCCGCGAACGAAATTTTTGGAAAGGAAAATGTTGCTTCAAATGATCTCACGAACCTCCCATTTCCGGATGTTGAAGGAATTTTGAGACACCCTGTAGAATGGTCGAAACATAACAGAATCTACACTCGGCGAGAAAATGGCCGAGAAAGATGTGTTGCCGGCAATAACAATGTCACGACCCTCGAACATTAAACTGTAACGGTAGCGGTGTGCAATTCAAAACACGATTTCTCGTTTCATTGTGCGTAAAACCGAGCGTACAAACCGGTGCAGGTCAAAAGGAGCTCCGGGGAGGGAAGTCAAATACTTGAGAGTGTTTAGACAAGCTGTCGCTCTGCAACAATGGGGTTTATGTCGGGCAGTAAATATACCACGGCTTTTACTCTCCTTTAGGTCCGGTATATACTGGCGAAAGGGAACGTTTCAAATCGAGCTCCAAGCTGAATAGCAATTCGAAACAGTAATTTGGTTGCCGAGAGCCACAGTTAGTGGTTCATACTTTCATACGTTGGGAAAGCTACCGAAACCGTACTTGCTAGATACCGCGTGTATAAATTTTATAATTGTACTTCGCGTTGCTAATATTTCTGTAACCACTATATTCTTATTCTACACTATAACAACATAATCTTTCCTTTTTCCCCCCACGTTAAACCTCTATTATTCACTAGAACTGTGGGGCAAACTACGGTTCGCGAACCACATGCCGCTCTTTGGCTATTTCAGTGCAGCTCTTCCGCGAATGACGAGTTTAACACTAGCTTTACGAAGTTCTAGAAATAACTGTTTCACATTATTTTATGAACAGAATAAGAATGTGTCTATCCAAATTTTGGACCATTTTTCCAATAAAACGGTCCAACAAATTTAAATTTCTTTTTGTTTATTTCGATTCTCACTATGCGATTTTTATAGAATTTTTTGCGCTGATTTTGAATCTGTCATGAATTTTTCCCCTAGACGCACAATTTTTAAGAAACGTGATTTAAAAAAAAAACATATTTTTCAACTATAGACAAATATTGTGATGTTATTATAAAAGATATTGAATTGTTCTTTGCAGCAAAAGATTCTGTAGACTTTCTCGAATACAGTGATATCCAATATTAATACATTGTGATTGTTTAAACACGTTTAAACAGTCGTTGAAGATAGAGAGACACCACTTTTACACCAATTTTTGGGGATATTTTTCAATTTATCTTAGAAACTAAGGATTCAGCGTAAAATCGAATTATATCACGCGATAGAGCAGACTTTTATCTTGAGAAACCCCGCTTTGAAGTTTGAACGTCGACGTTTTTACCGAACCAGAAAGCAAAATATCTTCGCGCGACATGAGTTGCCACCAGTGGCGCTCATCAGAATTGAACAGGTCGTTCGACGGGATACAGCACAGCGAAGGACCGCGCTAATTGTGAGCGCCACTGGTGCTGTTAATAAACTCAAAAGTATCCTCAAAAATTGGTGCAAAAGTGGCGTCTCTCCATCTTTAACGATTGTTTAAACTTGTTCAAACATTGATAATGTATTAATATTAGATATCTCTGTGTTCGGGAAAGTCTACAGAATCTTATCCTGTAAAGGACAATTCAATATCTTTTATAATAACATCACAATATTTGTTTAAATTTGTAAAATATGTTTTTCAAAAACTGTGCGTCTAGGGGAAAAATTCAGGACAGATTCGGAATCAGCGCAAGAAACTCTACAAGAATCGCCCAACGGTAAGTGTTGAACATGAAAAAAGTTTGATTTTGTTGGACAGTGTAATTCCTCAGGGGAGCATCTTTACAATCTTAATAATCGCAAATTAAGAATATTTGTTAACTAGTATTAAAATTAATCTATTTTATTTTAATTTAATGGTATCTTAACATACTTTTCAAACAGTCCGTGTGATACATCTCATTCAAATAAAGAGCAATTTCTACTCTATATTTATCAAAACACATTTTTATTTTGTATAAAGATCCGCAGTCTATAAAGCATGATTGCTATACAGTAACTAGATATCTCTAGAATATTAATATTATTATACGAACTTACATTATCACAAAATGTCATTACTAGACTGCGGATCTTTATGCGAAATGAAAATTGTCTGCATCGATTGCAAGGAATAGAAATTAAATTGAACGTTGAATAGAGAAGAGAAATTATATATTAATTATATATTGAATTTCAATATATTATTATATATTGAATTTCATCTACTCAATTTTGTTATAAATGCATAAAGATCTCCAGTCCATTTATCAATAAATGAGATTATTAAAAAGTATGATATCTAGTTTCATTCAGTGTACCTAGTTTTAACCGACTTCTAAAAACAGAGTTCTTGTAAATTTGGCTCTCGAATGAAATCTAAATCGTTGTACTGCTGATATTTGGCTCATTTGACTAATGAGTTTGCGGACCACTGCACTGGAATATCAATCACGTATTCGTGAGTTTATTTTTATTTAGTTTTATACTGTTAGCTAGAAAATCTTTAATGTATATTCCAAGATTAAAATATTTCGCTTGATTATAGTACACTCTATAAAACATTAATATTGTTCCTTTTATTGGATAGCATCCAATGCATTTACTTATTTATAATATTTATATTTTTACATTCCACAATGCTACATCCATGCTGACAAGAAAAACAGTAAGACTTTGTGGACAATTCAAGGAACTTGACTTTTTCCTTATGATACTTGTTTCATTATGTTACAAAATTCAAGGGCCACTAAATAATAACCAAAGAATGATCAATTTTTGAACTCTTGTAACGCTATGTAAGCAATATTTTGCATTTTTTTGTATTTTCCTTTTATAAAGAGGAGAATACAATATACAAACAATTTATATAAATAATACACGAAATACACGATATACAAAATGTACAACAAATTTTTTGAATTCTTCTTGATCTCTAATTCTTCAATAACCCTTTTCTGTTATAAAACCGAATGAAAAATTTAAATAATACATAAAACTTTACAAAGTCAGACGAGTGTATGAAGTCTAAAAAATGTCGTTCCACATTTGCTTTAATGTAACCTTATAAATAAATGGAAGTTTCCTATTAAGAATGACCTCTCAACAATAGATGTGCTACTTTTTGTTGCGACTTTATTCTAATTGATATGGAGAGTGTGTCGTCAGCATCAGAATAATCCAAAGTACTCCACAACCGGATTTGCACCTCGTGTGTGATCAATGTGTGCGTCTAATCTGATCTAAATAGTATGCGTGTTCAATCCTTTCAAAGTGTGTGGTCAGCATGTATGTTTAATGTAAATTCGACCGTGCAACCTCCTTGTGGTGTACCTTGGCTTATTCTAGTACCGGTGGCACACATTTAAAGTACGGTAACACTGAATAAATCTTCTCTCGATAGGTCACTATAAAAAGAAGATTTTCCTATCTGACCCCGGTTGCAGAAAAATTTTATAACACGTGTTCACGCTGAGACTTTCCCTTTCAAGAACTCTTCTGTATCTTATCCCATTCAGTTGCTTACAGGGTGTCCCAAAAATGTTGCACTTCCTTGAAAGAGACGATCCCTGACATCATTCGAAGTAACTTTTTATTAAACCGATAACTCGATATCGGAGAAATGAAAATGTAAATGAAACGTGTTTTCTAGTTTGGTTCTATTAGTTAAAAACAAATAGAAATTCCACAAATATAAATTAACCGTGTAACTCGATATCGGAGAAAGGAAAATGTAAATGAAACGTGTTTTCTAGTTTGGTTCTGTTAGTTAAAAACAAATAGAAGTTCCACAAATATAAATTACAACAAATGTTTGAGATATCTATATGTATTTAATATAATTAGTAAACAAAATTGTTTAAAATAAGTAGCAGTCAAGGAACTGTCCTTCGAAGTAAATTTCAAATGAAACACTTAAAATAGTAGGGAATTGTTAGCAACAAAATTGAAAAATAATTCAAAATGGTATGGCGCTTAACTGCCGCCTCTAGCAACAAAGGCGGACAATTTTGTGTACGCATAAAAAACCGCAGTCGATCTATATCACGTCATTTGGCAATGTACAAAATGTGAGAATGAACGCGATACACTTCAATCGCACAGCTTTTTTTCGTCGCAAGTGCTGTCACCCGAGTTGTATAAAATGCTTCCTATGTGGCCCAGATCAGGCCTGCCAATTGTTTTAGATTTCATTAAGCGATGTGCAATTAAAATGTAATTTCATTAAATTAATGTAACCAAGTAGAAGCTTCAGTGAACCACGAAAGTACTTGAACGCAATTTGAAACAGTGTATCTTGTTTATGATCGGACCAATCGACCTGACTTTTTTTTAGCAATTAGAAGAACTGATTTACCAAATGACATGCAAAAAAGATTTTGGAATAATTGCGTAGAATTACATGAGAAAGTAAAAGAGGTATTGTCATTATTCGGTAGCATATCGACAGCCACGATAGGCGGCAGCACCGTCGCCTGTCCATTGCTTCTCGCGGCTCCGCGACATGCTGACGAATAATGAGAATTACGCGTTGTAAACGTAAAAGTAGAACTTTTGTGGCAAATCACCCCCTAGATTGATCTTTCATCTAGAGATTTTGACTAGTAAGAAACCCCGTCTTTGCATCATTAAGAAATCAGAAGTGTAATCCCGGACCTTTGCAATCCGCGCGTACGTTTACGTGGTCCAGCGGTGTGTGAGTGTACTGTGGTGACTGTGTGCAGTCACGCGCGAGTGTCGTCTGACTAGGAGAAATTTTTTGATGAAATTTTCAGCATGTGCATAACTAGCACAGATCTACAAAACATATATTTTAAATCTTCATGGAAGGCTCAAATAAAAAAGTGTAAAAACTAACTAACACAGATCTACAGAACATATATTTTAAATTCTCGTGAAAGGCCCAAATAGAAAAAGTGTAAAAAATTCTTTTCTTTTAATTTTACATTTAACTTTGTAAATTGTAATTTTTGGGGAAAATATTCTTTGCAGATCATTTAGTAAGCCAATACTTCTAATTGCTTACAAGGCATCAGGTCGTTTGTTACAATTATAAAAAAGTTATACCGGTTTAAGGATGTTCTGGAGGTGTATAAAAAGGCAATAAAATTTTTGAAAATTTGACAAGTTATAATTCTTACTAAATTAATACAATTACCAAAGATTGGGTTCGATTCACTGCAACGTTTGATATTTATAGCAACTTAAAGTTTGCACATTTTAACACGTCTTCTTATGGAGAATTCATAAAATTCCACTTCAAACCCTATTTAAACTTTGAAAAAACGCAACTAGAATCTCCATTTTTTTTATATATATAATAAAAATTATGTAATTAATTATGTTCAAATTTTATTAGGATTCACTAAACAGTTACAAAGCAAAAAATTATAAACTGTTACAAAACGTCAAATTTATCGTCTTGTCATCTCAATAGCAACTATAATATATATAGCTACTATATCATCGATGATTGCGCGCGACGTTTGAATACTTGCCGGTCTTTTACATACACACAAAATTTACTCTTTTGAAGTAAAATAAAAAAGTTAAATTAATTTCAATATTACTATTATTATTATTTTTTTTTTTTTTTTAATTATCACGATAATGTCCAAACGTACACAATACTACCAACTCTCAAATATAAAAATACAGCTGATTTCAGTGCAGTACAGTGTTGTCACGTTTTTTTGTTATTATCAGAATATAATTTTATGCAAATTTTACATGTTTATTTTCAGTAATAACCATAAATATTGCTTTCCGAGGTATTTTTAATTTATTTAAATATTTATTTTTAACTTTTTATTGCGTAATTATATATATTGAACATCACAAATTTATTATCTTGAAGTTGAAATCAGGGGGTAGAATCATTCGCAAAAGTCACTTACAATTTTTTATAATATGAAGACAATTTGATTAAAACAAATATAACATGAAATTTACTAATTAAACGAAAGCTTTTTAAATTATTCTATTTTTTTAATGCAAAATATACTCATGAATGGCTTTCATCGCCAATATATTGATGGATTTCGAATTTCTTGTACTTTTGTCTCCCATTGTACCTCCAGAACATCCTTAAAGTGCGTTCAAATACTTACGTGGTTCACTGTATACGTATATAAACTAGTTTAAAGTTAATTTAACCCTTAGCACTCGAGTGGCGCCTCCGTGGCGTCACTAAAAATTGCTGTACTATCATCTAAAATATTGTTTACATTATTAGATATGACGGTATCTAAACCAATTACTGAACATTTAAGTATTGTATGATGTATCGCATCAATTTCGTGTCTACCAAATTTAAAAAATCACACCGAATGGAAATATTCAAGGTCAGAAGAAACGTTTGATTTTCAAGTTAAAATAGCTCCGAGTGCAAAGGGTTAAGTTAAGAGGCGCATTAAGCTATTATGTAATATGTTAATACGTTCGTGTACTGTATATGCTACGTAAACCATACTTGGTTTAAAGCGATAAATAAATAATAACAATAAAAGAACCGCAGTCTGGTTTCAACCGTTGCAGTAAGTTCGGTGTTGATTGTGCGGCTAGCGTCGAGTTTGCATGCGACCGTGTCTTTTGTAGAGACGCAAGAGAGGAAGAGAAAGTCGAAGCTTTTTTCCGCAACATCCGGAAGCGGGAAAGTTTACAGGTTCGCCGATCCCGGAGGGACGGTCGCCCTTTTTTCTCCCTTGAACCGTACATCGATTCGTTTGTCAAGTAACTTTCGAGTCCAGGGGTAAGCCAATATTTCACGAGGAGCGGAACCAAGATTGAGGCTAGGAAGCAGTGGGAAGGCTGCTGACCACAGAGAAGATAAATTTGTTCCGCAATTGAGACGGGCGTGCCGTAGTAAATCTTGTCTATTAGGTATCTCTTCTTCTCTCCACCACAGGTATAAAACTATAAATCGAGCCTGGAAAGACACCTCCGTATTGAGCCTGACCACGAAGAATTACGTGTAAGGAACAAGAAATTTTCACCTAGTCGCACGATTTTCCCATTCCCCTCTTATCGACTTAATTCTTGCGTGACAGGCCACAATTACATTCGTCGAACGATTGTCTCGAATCTTTGCGCACAATACAAAACATTTCTCTGTGTAATTTAATTAAAGGATTAGAGTCGCGTTTAACCCCTTGTCGTATTTTAACGAGCCACTCTCGTCGCGAAGATTTTTTAACAAAGCCTAACAAATATGAATGTTACGCCTTTCTTTCTAACTGAAATCAAATACGAATCGTTTGTAATCAATGTTTAAGCTTTAAAATAAATGTAGCCATATAAAAAATATCAATTTTCTTTTCTCTTCTACATTTTTCGGGATAAAGACGTTTTAATCACCGTAACTATTCGAATAGAATTTTAAACTTGTCGAGTCGAGTAGGAAGTAACTTATATTACAGTTAGGGAATAGGAACAGTTAATATGAAAATAATCATTGAACTTATGAAAAGAGAAATTGGAGCAATTACGACATTTGTAACTGATGTATATTTAGCGAATAAATCGGAATTGTCAATTGTTTTTAACACGTATAAAATTTCCAAAACAGAAATAAAAGTTTATTGTAATTAGTTTGTTGTTACATATTTGAAAACTGTGAACGTAAGAATTTGGATCTTAAATAAATGTATCAGTATGGTCCATTTAACATTTACAGGAGTTTTTTAATTTTCCCAGTTCGTTGTAATCATTTTAGTGAATTCTACATCTTCGAAAGTACTATCTTTATTAAATAAATAATATGAATATTTACTAAAACAACTCTAGTTACTAAATTTTTTTAATATTGTAAGCGTAATTGTTGTTTACATAATTGTTACCTTAATATTTATGAATTAAATAGATCAATATTGACGGCAGAATAGAAATAAACATATCTTTATCCAACTAAATCGAACAAATTGTTCATAATTCATGTAAGAAATTAATAATTTTTAAAACTGAAGAATAAACAAACAATAAATTTGCATTGGTTTACCCCTTGCCGTATCAATTTCTCTAAAGTTACAGTGATTAAAACGTCTTTATCCCAAAAAATGTAGAACAGAAAAGAAAATTTATATTTTTCATAGCTAAACTTATTTCAATGCTTAAATATTGATTACAAACGAATCAAATTTTGTTTCAGTTAAAAAGGAAGGCGTTAACATTCATATTTGTCAGACTTTGTTCAAAATCTTAATGACGAGTGTGGCTCGTTAAAATACGGCAAGGGGTTAAGTAAAATTTTATTTTGATCTACTCTCAGCTGAGGTCCAACTGTTGTGCTGCTAACCCTTCGAGGACGGAGTCAGGGTCCGTTTTGACCCAGAGTATGCAAGAAGTACTTTCAAAAACATATTTTAAAAGATTGCTAAATACAGCAGTAAATGGTCCTAAATATCGTTTCTTACATAATTCTATAACATCAATTATAAGAAACAAAAGTTGCGTGTAACTTTGCTGTAACTACAAGTTGATAGTGTGAAACTAACTAATGTATTCTTGTAATAAAAGTGTAGTTAAAATGAAAGGTTGGCATTCGTGTCAAATTCTATTAAAAAGTGCAGAATGGTTAAGCTCGCAAAGAATAAAGCATGGAATACGTGAATGATGTTGGCGACCTTGCGACCTGGAAACGATCAATAAATCTTCTGTAATAATAATATCAACCAATAACAGAGCACAGTTTTTACTGCAACGTAATCGGCCGATCAAACGACCAACAAATATAGTTTTTTCAACGACGTGTAATCCGCGAAAAGCGTTTTCAAGTATGTTCTCATTTACATTGATACAATCATTGCACGGGTATTGTGGACGTGTCGCGTGCATTAGGAATCGTTTTGTCTTCGTCCTTGGATATATTGCTTGATATGAAATTATGACAGATCAGAATACGATGAGAGATGTGAAATAATGGCCGCTAATGTACCGTGAAATTTTACATTACATTTAATAATAATATGCTATTATTAGTGATGTAATAAAGTCTTTCACATTCGGTTTACATCAAACATAAAGAATTAGGAGTGTGAATAACTAGACGAATAGCAAGATAAAAATCAGAATTGCAAAAAGAAATGATTGTATTTTATAGTGCATGGAATTCAAGAATTATCCTATTTTTTATTATTTCTTGGTAAATGCTTTATTTATACACTTCGATGGTGTATCTACCTTTTCACCATTTCTATTTGTATGTAAAATAGCATTTTATCATATGTGATGAATAGACTGCGGATCTTTACGCATTTACGAAGAGATTGGTTGGGCGAAATATAAAACAGGAAAAAATTTGAAAAATTCAAGAATGTTGTAATGTTGGTTTTTATGTAACAAAGTCGTTAAGGGATGAAATCAATTTCTATGTTATTCCTGCTTCACGCAACCAATGCAAAACATTTTTATTTTGTACAAAGATCTGCAGTCTATAAAGCATGATTGCTAATCAGTAACAAGATATCTCTACAATATTAATACCATTACATGAACTTACACGATCACAAAATGTCATTACTAGACTGCGGATCTTGATGCAAAATAAAAATTGTCTACATCGATTGCAAGAAGCAGAAACCAAATTGAATGGAGAAATTATATATCTAGTTTTATTACTCATATAATTCTTATAAATATAACATTATTTTAGTTAGAAGTTGAAACTACCTTCTCCCAAATTAAAATAGCATGTTATTATAAATTTGAGGTTTGTTAAAATGATTGAATTCAGTACCGAAGAATAAAACATTAAAAGCAGTATAAGTACATTGTTAATATATTGATAGAAGATTCAAATAAAATTAATTTTACAAATAAAATATACATTCTACTTTTCCCAATTACACCACTTGCTTTTACGATTGTATAAATACAGCTAAATATTTGTCAAATTAAAACACACAGAAAGGTTTGCCAAATTAAAACGAATAGAAAGGTTTGTCAAATTGAAACACATAGAAAGGTTTGTCAAATTAAAACACAGAAAGGTTTGTCAAATTAAAACAAATAGAAAGGTTTGTCAAATTAAAACGCATAGAAAGGTTTGTCAAATT
>CM052190.1:13671231-13691375 GCA_028455805.1 Lasioglossum figueresi | reverse complement strand
GTAATTCTCATTGTTCGGCAGCATTTCGCGCAGCCGCGAGAAGCAATAGACAGGCGACAGTGGTGCCGCCTATCGTGGCTGTGGATATGCTGCAGAATAATGAGAATTACGGGTTGTAAACGTAAAAGAAGGAGTTCTGAGGCAAATAGCACCCTAAATTGATCTTTCATCTAGCGATTTTGACTACTAAGACACCCCGTCTTTGCATTATTGACAAATCAGGAGTGGAATCACGGACCCTTGCAATCCTTGCGTACGAATACGTGGTCTAGCGGTGTGTGAGTGTACTGTGGTGACTGTGTGCAGTCAAAGGGACATTCGTCGCTAGATATGTTCCAAGTAATCGTCCCCCTGGCCATTCAAATCACAAATTTGAAGTTGCAACATATGAGGGAAAACCTTTATATCCATTGTTACAGTTAAAAATATCAATGCGAAGTATACTCACTTTTTCAGAATCTTCTGTTCTTTCGTCGGACCCATAGGACACTGACATTTACGTGAATACGTCTTAACCTTTTGGATTCCGAATTATTTTTCAATTTTGTCGCCAAAACAACTCCCTACTATTTTACGTGCTTTATTTGAAGCTTACTTCAAAGGACAGTTAGTTGACTGGTACTTATTTTAAACAATTTTGTTTAATTATAACTTTCTATCGATCGTATTTGTTGGTAATATAATTTTTAATGCTTTCGGCACAAGGGTTCGATCAATTTTGTTTAATAATTATATTAAATATAGCTCTCAAACTTTGTTCTAATTTATATTTGTGGAACTTATATTTGTTTTTAATTAAAAAATACGACTTGAATAAATAAAGGAAGAGTCAAACACATATAAAACACGTTTCATTTACATTTTTGTCACACTCGACAAAGAAGTGCAAAGGGTTAATAACTATAAAGCACGAAACACCACACTTTCCGATATCGAAACAGCGAACGAGATGTTACTCCGACCACGATCAAAACGGTACTGCGAATATCGACTAGGTTTTTTTATGAATGAGTAAGTGGGTGGATTTAGATTGGGAAATGTAGCTTTTGTTAATTGGACGCGGTTGTGCCGGAAGAACTAGGTTGAGTAGTGGAAAACTGTCAAAGAAATTCCTTCTTTTAATGGCTTCGGTTGTCAATGACGTGATTTGTAAGTATATGCCCGCTCGTTGCTTCTTATCCTCACTCTTAACAAAACAAAAAGGGTATATCCATATACAGGTTGAGTCGCCTAACGTTATCACCTCAAATATCTTTGTTGTTTTCAAAGATACATTAAATGCCTTCAGAACAAAGTTGAATGGTAAAATGGGGCTCATACGACACCAAAAAATGTTTGTTTCTATGTAACTTTTTCTAGAGATATCAAGGTCACCTCCATTTTTTAAAATGGAACCACCCTTTTTTAAACATCTGCAATGATAGTCCCTTTCATTACGAATTCAGTGACTATAAATACTCGAGGTCATTCAAGGTCACGGACAGGGAAAACATAAAACTAAAATATGGAAGCAGAATACGTTTATCATCAGTGAGACTTGTAGTAAACATGCTAAGGTCCGTTCAATGCTATGGAATGTTTTCAAACATTCTCTACTAGCCGATTACGCTGAGATTTATTTACTAACAGTATGTTTTCAAACGCGATTCCGCTATGTCTTACTCAATGATTGAAAGGTGTGACATGATAATGGTTTACTGTGAACGTAGACAAAATGCGTTGAAGGCCCGATTGCTTTATGAAGAAATACTTACTTAGAAATACTGAAAATGTAGATGTAAGAAAGCATAAACGAAAGAATTCCATGACTACCGAAGACAATGAAATTAATATTTTAGCATCTATAGCTGTCAATTCACACGTGAGTACGAGAGAAATTGCCCGAGAAGCAAGCATGAGTCAAAGTAGCGTGATACGAGTTTTGGCTCTACATAAATTTCATCCGTTTCACATATCGCTACATCAGGAATTACACGGAAGCTATTCTCAAAATCGAGTTAATTTTTGTTAATGGGGACTGCATCAAAATCGTTCAGTTTTTTCTAATGACTTATTTATGCCCATTATTGGTCCGTTGATAATCCACATTGGCTTCGAGAAATTGACCACCAAAGACAATGGAGAGTAAACGTGTAGTGTGGTTAGGTTAGGTTAGGTGGTATTTTAAATGAAAAAGTAATCGGACCATACTTCATTACCGGAACGATGACGGGACAAAAATATGCTCAATTTTTGCAAGAAGATCTGCCAATTTTGTTGGAAGATGTTCCTTTGCAAAACAGCCATGATATGCGTTACCAACATGACGGCTGTCCTGCTCATTATGCACGAGTAGCAAGAGAAATGTTGGATTCTAGGTTTACAAACCGATGGATTGGACGAGGTGGAACTGTTTCATGGCCGGCACGTTCGCCTGATTTAAATTCACTGGATTTCTTTTTGTGGGGTCTGCTAAAAGAGACTGTGTACAAGAATGCTCCAACAACAGTTGAAGATATGCATCAGCGTATCATCACAGCATGTGTGAATATCATCTCGGATATGCTTGACTGAGTTCAACATTCTCTCGGAGCCCGTTTACAAGCATGTATCGACGTAGACGGCCATCATTTCGAACATTTACGAAATACAGGTATTCTGCTTCCATATTTTAGTTTTATACGTTTTTTCTGTCCGTGACCTTGAGTAATTATAGTCACTTAATTCATAATGAAAGAGGCTATCATTGTAGATGTGTTTTGTTATCGATCGTAAGATTGTTAATAACAAGATGTGTTGATGATATCGGCGCAAAGGTACGAACGGAGATACAAATTAAAGCAATATTGCTAGCTTGATTAAACTTTCTACGTTTCGATCCTAATATGGATCCTTTTCAAGAAAGAAGAAAAAACTGCGTCTGTAAATTTCAAATAGAGGTTTCAGTATTAATGTGCTGAACAAATTTAAATACATAATTAAAATACAGTAATAAAATTACCAACCTGCTTCATGAAAAAATTATGGACAAAATGACATGTAAAAACACATGTTGTTTCTATGCCGGTGCACAGGTTACCGTGGCACAAACACGAGGTTAATAGAAACAGAAAACAAAACAGAAAACCAATGGATCGAACATGAACTAATCGATATTTGGCGGTTATTTCAAACCGTGAAACGTCAAACGTACAACATTTTAACTGCGAGTATACCACATGTTATGGTAAAAATTGAAGAAACAACGATAGAGACACATCTGGTGACAACCAATTGTAATTTAGGTGTTATATAATTAACCAACTCAAGACAGACTAAACTAATTAAGGAAAAAGATCTTTCTTTCATTTCATTTTACAAAGTCAAATGTATGATTTGAATGTGCAGGGAAACAAAATAGTAACAGAAACTGTTATGTATGACCGAATAGACCATGCGAGTTGAACATTTCGTTACGAATATGTTTACAATTATTGCGATATTAATGCACATGGTGGTTCATTAAATTAAATCCGAGCACGGTTTAATTTATGGCAGCAGTTTAATGAATGAGGTACTTTAAATTACCTTCACGACATAAAGGGTTAATTATGAACGCTGCTCACAAATTCCAAATATGCCTTCATCGGTCAGAATACCACAGAATACTGGAATTGTTACAGTCGCGCGATCACGTAAACAGGGGGGTACGTAGCAATAAATCGCGGCTTACGAAGCGGTCTTGCGGAATGTAGGTGAATCCACGGTAATGTTTGTATATTCGCCGTAAAGAACTTATGAGCCGGAGATCTTAAACGGCGATGAGCGTTGTTAAGTTCAGAAGGTAAGATTTTTTTCATCGATCACAGGAGGATGAATTTCTTACAAAATTATGATAATAAATCGTTTATCAGAGTAGACGAATATTTTCCTACAAACGGCTAATTATGAATTTCTGATAATAATTTTGAGTATTTACCTTATCGAAGACGTAAAACGCTATTTCAAAATTTCTCAGCTAGACATAATTGTTCTTGTTGAAGGCTAATGCGCAATGGGAAAATTTCTTTCAGGTCTAAATCACCAATTGAGCGTAACCGGCGAACGTATTTTATTTAATCAATTTACACTAGGACGGTAGAAAGAATCCACAAGAAAATTCTGGAATTTCTAGCTGAATAATGCTAAACAGACATTGAAGCGTTAATAAATAAGAAGCAATCTGCACATGCGCCATGCGCTTGGTATGCATAATGACCCGCTCAACTAGTTGCGGTGTTCCTTTGAACAGGATCGAAATACAACGAATTCTGTGAAAACGTCAGTCAATTCATTCTTATCAGCGCATTATTTAGTTAATTATGAAATCTTGTTATTGCATAAAATATCACTGGGCAAGTATGCGCTTTTAAGATTCCTCAACTTGCATAACGACAACGATATTACTATCTATGATAAAACGAACTTATGCAATTACTGTATTAAAAATGGTTCAAAAAATCCTGAAGAAATACCGGTTTGCTGTTTCTATCTCGTACAAATGTTGCTATTCAATTAAGTAATCAGAGAATATACGCACACGTACATAAATTGCACGTCTAATATAAATAATATATCTATAATACAATGGGGACCACATATGTGCTGATACAATATTTTAGAATTTTTGTTAAACTTTAGAAAAAATTGTGTTACATAAAAGTTGAGATATAGTGTAAATGAAAAATTTTCAGAGATACAGTTGTCAACTTTTATTTTTTAAATAGTATTGTATCATTTTTTATTAGTACGGAATATTGCATTTATTTTATTTATATTATGATCAGTTTTGTATTATATATTACCGTATTGTTAAATAATTTACCGATATCGTGCTCTAATATTGCAGTCCATTGCGAGTTAAAAGATATATAAATTCGGCATTCTTAATACTATTTTATTGTTTATAATCGAAACCATAATTTATATGTTTTGTTGAGTTACAATCTTTATGTGTGTGGAGTACAACTCAAAGTATTTTACCGTTTGTTAAATTACCAATGCACTTTTCCAATATTAAAATGCAACTTAACGAATGAGGTTTTATATACTTAAGATTAATATGCATAACAAAATAAAAATAGTAAACTCTGAAATTCAATGTAAGAAATTATACAATTTTTTACTTTTCTATCTTCCCAAAAAGCGTGAAGAATAACTTCATTTCGTTGCAAATAATTGCTATATTATTTATTCAATCCTACCGCTGTTTTATTAACACATATACGTATAAATCTAATTCTATGTGCGTTCTAAATAATTGCTTGCAATACTAAAAGAATTGAAAATCTCCAGTTGTAAGTTGACCGACGATAGCTTCAGATGGCGTTAAATACGTGAGTCGTGCATTGTCGGTAATGTTGTTAACTCTCTTTACCTCACTTCGTAAACTTAATATATTTACTATGAATATGCATATAGACGTAAAGAGTTCAAGATAATACATAATTATTTAAATATTTTTACTAGTTCGTATTTGGTGTACTTATCATAATTCCATAAAATCTGTATTCTAGTGAATCAATATATGCTTTGTCAACAAATTGTAAGCTTGTGAAGTGTTTTGCGGTAAAAATTGAATGTTTTTATAATTGGGGTTTTGCATTTACAAGATTGTTGTCTTCATTTTCTGTTTTCTCCTGCCATCGAATAATGCTGTGTTCATTTGTCATATTTTGACCAAACATTGTGTTAATTTTTTCACATAATGTTATCGTTATTATGCTTATTTTTGTACTCATACAAAAGGAGTGCATGAAAATTACATTATAATTGACATTGGACTAAACTTTATCTAAAAGAAAAATTAAATATCTAAGTAAAAGCTGAATATTGGACTTCAACTTGTTACGGATGAAGATATTCGAAACATTTAAAATAGTTTGCTTAAAAAAGTAAACCGTATGTATTAAAATCTTTATTACTGGTAGAAAAAGAAGAATGTTTGTTATTTAAACAGTTAAATGATTCAATGAGTCGATATGGCGACATTCGCCCTCAAAGTTTAAATAGTCCTGATGAAAATACTGAAAACGGACATTACATATGCAAAAGGTATTGATGTCTCCCGAAAATTTTAAAAAGAGGCTAGAATAAAAAATTCGACAGAATTAAGTACAATTTTTATTTATTTCGGATCTGCAAAGACTACCACCACTGGAAATAAGATTATATTTTACTCCACTTTCTTCAAATTTATCTACAAAAATTGAAAATTGCATAAACATCCGCGGTGTGGTGATTAGAAATTGTTCATGGTTCAGAATGGAAAAAAAGAAAGTTTATACTGATTGTATGCCAATGTTTTCTCTGAATACATCGACTACAACAAAATATAATTTTATTTCGGTTTAAAGAAAATTAATAACATACATATGTATTTATTCGACTCTATTCACGATCCTTAACACGAATCTGACTTGACATTGTACGGCAAGGGGTTAATATTCATGTACAAAAACTTCAAATTTAAACTTTCATTTGTCCGGCTTGTATTGGGTTGCCAAGAAAGTAATTTCGGTATTTTAAGGTGAAATAGAACCCAATATTTTTATTCAAGCAATGAACTTTAATACATTTTATATTTTGTTCGATGATCTTTTGCCATCTTTCTGGTAGATTTATAATTCCGCGTTCATAAAACATTTGGTCCTTATCGACCAAATACTGATCCAAGTGCGATTTCAAGTCATTATTATTTCATCATAAGTCGATAGACTCGTTTCCAAGATTGCAAGGGTGTGGCTTTCGCGTTCTCATTTCTCGATAATACAAAAATGGGGGTTTTCAGTAGTCAAAAACGCTAGATAAAAGATCGATCTGGGACGCTATCGCCCTCAAAAGTCCTATTTTTTCGGTTACGAGGCATAATTTGCATCATTCGGCAGCATGTAGCTATGAGAATAGTTCAGTTGCGCAGTTGTATGCTTCCGAATAATGAAAATTACACCTCGTAAACGAGAAAATAGGACTTTTGAGGGCGATAGCGGTTTTTGATCTAGCGTTTCTGACTACTGAGAAACCTCATCTTTGTATTACCGAGAAATGAGAACGCTAAACCCGTACTCTTGCAATCCTGGAAAAAGGAGTCTACTCCCTTAAAATGTCGAAATTACTTTCTTGCCAACCCGATAGATTGTTCACTGCTTCCTATCTGGGGTCACCTTTTAGTCGACAGAGCACAGTAGTCAATGGACTGTGTTAATAGTCTGGGGTTCGCGGGCATCTTTGGGCAACCTCTTTTAGATCGTGCCTCGAAGAATCCTGTGGAAGGAGGTTGCTCGGTGAGTTATGGACTCGACAGGGCAACGTGCCCGCCGCAACATTAATTGGTTCTATCGCCCAAACGAACACATGTCGGATTACTCGTCCTGCTCCGTTGGTACATATACATACGTCAAGCGGCAGCACCATCGAAGGAGAAGAAGAAGAAGAAGAAGAGGAGAAGGAAGAAGAAGAAGAAGAAGAAGAAGAAGAAGAAGAAGAAGTAGAAGAAGAAGAGGAGAAGGATACGAAGGCGAAGAAGAAGACGAAGAAGGAAGCGAAGAAGAGGCAGCGACATCGGCAGCAACGGCGACGGCAACAGCAGAAAAAAGAGGAAGAGGGAGAAATGGAACAAGTAAAAGGAAGAACGAGATCGGGACAAGTCTGTTCTTTCATTAATCAGCGATTAAGCCCCTGGTCTCGGCCTTTATGAATTATTATGATACCACATCTCACGACATCGCCATCAGTCACGACTCGTCGTGTATCTCGGTAACTATCTCCGGGGCCGCCTGGCAGACGGGTTTACATTTATCACCGTCATCTTTTCAGCATGCTTGATTTATCTTCTCCGCATTATCATCTGGCACTTTGACATTTTGTTTGAATGGATAAGAGCGGCTAATGTCATTTCGCCTCTGGCCCAGACACGCACGTAATACTTGTGCATCTATAGAAGAAATTTATTTATGTGTGCGCGGCCCTCCACACCTGTATCTCGATCAACGACAATGAACTGACAATCTTTAATCTGTCAAAAAGTACACAGCCACGAACATTGTGGCAGGAGATTCGCATGTCAACCTACCCAGCATTCGCGATTCTGTTACGCACCGTTAAGGAACTAGTTTCCGATCATTTTTTAGGACTTTCCGATTTAGTAGTGGCTAAAACACTGAACTTAAAAGCCTAAAGCACAGATTTTTTACTACTGATAGATCAATTTATGATCAAACTTTAAGGAAAAATTTTGAAATGTTGAGAACATGTATAATTTCATTATTTATAAGTAGACACCGGATTTTTTATGCATTTGTGACAAAAATGAGTAGGCGTAATTTCAAAAAGTAAATCCCTTAGAAAAATTCAAAAATACTGTTACATTATTATCAATCTATTAAACATATTAAGAAAGAAAATAAACTTCCACTTCATTCCAGTTCGTTGCAATTCAGGTACAACATTTTCATTTTGCATAAACACCCGCTGTCCATTCATGAGCTATGGAATAATAAGGTAATTGGGAACTAGATCTTGACCATTTAAAATTAAATGGTAACTAATTTTTGATCAGGTAACGAACTAATTTTTTATCACGTGTTTTTGGTGTAAAAAATTGAATAATCATGAAATATACTCTTTGTCAATATTTGTCAATATTTTTAAGCATTTAAAACAATGTCACGTTCCACTGCTTTCTTATCTACCACTTTGTTACGAAATATAAGCAATTACCAGACTATAAATTTCTCTTTGATTAATGTTGCAAAATATCAGTGTGAAGATAATTGTATTATAGCAGCTTGCAACTTTGTTGCAAGTTATTCTCGTACAACGCAATATGCATTACTTAACAAACATTAAACGCGAGACAAATAAGTTTATTAGTCATCAATATTCAAAAGCAGCATATCCTTCATCCATCACTATTCATCGTGTCAGTTAATCCATTAATCAAGCTTGGTAACGCTCTGACGTGTACAGTTATTAATGTTTTTTTCTTAACGTAGTTTATATTGAAATTTTAGTTGATAACGTTATACATACTAATGACAATGATGGAGAATGATTAAAGCGTAAACAGATGATAAAGCATAAATTTTATTTTGTTCTACCGAAACGTTTGAAAAATGTTATTTGTAGTCTGCTTTAAATGAAATTCTGAGAAAACATATTTTCATTACCACCTACGTAGTTAGACGATTCTCGAGTATAAAATTTATGATTAGACTGCAAACCTTTGTGCAAAATAAAAATTTTCTTCCTCAATTTCATCAAACTGTAGTTACATGAAAATTCATTTTCGCTTGTATTAGTTTAAATAGATTAAAAATGGTATTAAAAATATATTAAATAAATATTGTAACTCTTCACATGTATTTACAATTTTTTATTACACCTAATCTTTTTTGTTATAAATAAATAAAATCCGGTCTATTCTTGATTGACAAAATTTTAATTATATTTTAATTATATGTACATGGCAGATTACAGAAGAAATGGATTTATTTATTTTGATTGCTTTCTTAAATTAGGCATGTTTATGAAAAATATAGTAATATGCTGTAATAATAATATAATTATTTACACATGACAGCGATGTGAAAGATGCTGTCCGAAATGTCATTTTTAATTACCAATAGCAAGAATCGGATAAAATTATTTTTCATAAATATAATTTAAGAAAGTAATCAAGATTAATAAATTAGTAAAGATTAAAGGCATACATTTTTTTTTTATATCAGACGAGAAGTTTGCTAAATCATTTGCATTATTGACAACATTTCTTAACTTGTCACCTTTTTGTGGAGGAATTGTGTGATTGCGTTCGTCACGTTTATATTTGCGGAAGACTTACCGCTCCATGTTTAAAACTTCTTCCAACACGCGCCGTAGGCCACTGATTCGACGGCTTCTAAAACGCTTTGAAACGTAGGGTGACGGAGATTGAATTGTCGAGCTTATCCAATTTTCTTCGTATATTGGTGGGCAAATGTCTCCCGGGAGTACAGAATCTACTTTGAGTTCTTGAAAAAGTAATAAAGACATCAAAGCCCCGGATTCTTTGTAAGGCAATATTCGCTGTACGCTGTTTCCTATATTTTTCAGCATTGTTTGCACAGCAGTTGAAACGTGAAAAGCGTAATCTAATAACTAGACTGTATAATAAATATTCTCTATCGATTGAGAGGAGCAGGTGTAAAATAAAAATTTATTTCATCCCTTAATGGTTTTGTTGTATTGAAAACAACATAACAATATTCTTAAATTTTTCTCATCTTTTACTGTTTTACACCCAGCTAATTTGTTCACAAATGCATAAAAATGGGAAGTCCACTAATAACCATATGTATTTTCATTTATAGATTTCCCTTTTTTAATAAATCAACAATTATTATTAGAACTTCTGACTTCTGTATGCAGCTTAATCTACTTTGTATATTTTTGTGTTGACGATAATAAAGTAACATAAAACCTGCTTATAATACATACATTAGAATATTGGAATGAAAATTGTAATTATATTGCTGATAACCTTAGTAATATTCAAGCTATAACTACTGTAAAAATTAAAATTTTAGTTGGTTTCATCGTTTATTTCGTACCTATAACTAAAATATTGTTATAAACTTCCACATGTGTCAATTGGGGTAAGTTTTTACTGTGATTTGGGGCACATCTATTGTATAATTCTTGTTGTGTTTTAATTTTAAAAAAGTATTATATATGGTCAGTACTCTATTTAAAAGAAAATAAAACCAATCGTGAGAAACTGCAATATCTGTCACATGCTTTGTCCAGATGTATTAAAAAACTAAAAGATGGACAAGAGGCTACAATAGCCTATACAGAAAAAAGAGAATCGTCTTTAATGAGCATGAAGAAAAGATTATGGCAAAATATCTTTTGAAATGTTCATCTATTTATATTTCCCCACAAGAAGCCAGAAAACTAGCGTTCGAATCTGCAAGAAAATTGAATTGCAAGTGGTCATTGCAAGATGACACATGAATTCCTCATAAAGAAGACAGATCCCCCCGTTTAATACCCCACTCACAGTTTACCACTTTTTGTATGGCTGCCAAAAATTCTCTACCCAGCGACTCAAATTTGGAATCAACCCGAACACATTGAATTCCTTAAAGAAATCAACCAGCTCCACAAAATCTAATAAACCATAGAAGTTCGTCGATAATGACCTAGATGTTGATGCGACGTTAAACCTTTAATAATAAAAAAAATTGAATTTACACAATATTTCACCTTCTTGGCGACTAAAGAATTGAATGCAATATATGCCAAAGTAATTTCATACCGAAGATAATGTTTGAGTTATTATATCGTTTCGATATTCTGTTAAACAGAGTATATTTTTGTTAATCTAAACCTAAACAAATCAATATTATCTACGTAATAGTGTGGCATTTCATTCAAGTTTTAATTATTAACAAATTTTATTCTTTAGTAACAACTTGCCCCAATGTGAGAACACCTTGTCCCACAACGGGGCAAAAAGTTCCGCTTCGCCCAACGACAAATCAATGAAAAAGTATATTACATATTACATATATTAAATTATTACATATATACATATTACATATTATAAAAAAACCTATTACAATATTTTGCTTCAAAGTTAGAATTTTAAAATTTAATAAATTCAAAGATGAGAATATCTATACTAATTCTACGTCATTTTATATATCTCTTCAAAATCCGAATTCATAGCCCCGGTCTCCCCTGCCGCATACATAGGAGAACGACGCTAACGAAGACGTTAATGCCACGAACGGAGCCAGATAAGACATCATCTTTATAGTTGAGAATTAATTTGCGGATTTTTCCCGTAATCTTAACGGTCACCATATCGTGTATTATTTATGGACATAGTAAAATAACTATAACGCTCTGAAGTGATTTATTCCCGGTACCCTAGTGTCCGATTGCCCCGCAGAAGCGCGATGAACATAAAACCGCGAACGCTCGGAACCGAAAGCGTAATTTGCTGATTCGTTCGTGTAACCGTCTACGGACATAAAGGTATAATGTCAACTAACATTTGCGTAGTAATCGAAACGTAATACGAGATAAGTGCGCGTCAAGATAAAATCTGCCAGGAACATCATCGTTCAAGAATTCCTATGGTAAACCTAATATCATTCTGCAGGAGAAATATATACACAGAGGTGTAATAAAAGTTTGCAAATAACCCTTGGCGTGCAACGCGGCGGCGTTTCAGTTATGGAGAAAACGATACCACCGATAAGGCGACCCGCAGTCCAGAACGGAGAGCTGGCAGGAACATGACTATTTCCATGTCGATGCCTAGCGCTGAACAGGAAGGACAGCCAACCGCCCAACGTTTCCTGTCACACGCATAAACGCATTAGCACCCGGGAATATGTTTAAAACATACATATACATACATTCTGTTTCTGCAGCGTACAATAAACGTCCCTGAAAATAAAATAGCTATCCAGCCGGCAGATAAACCGGTAATATGTTTCAGGAGTAAATGGCTGGATCCTGATAAACACAAGTTATGCGCTTACGCGCAATGTCTTTTCGGCCGTCCAATAAATTAAAGTCTTCTCTCCATCCCTTCCCCCCTCATATCGCCGCGTCTCTCCTCCCTTCTATATGAACGAAAACCCGGAGGCCGAGAAGAGGGTGTTAGTATGATTATAATTTATTCTTGATTAGCATTAATCCTCCGCTCCTCTGTGTGTCTCCCTTTTTCTCTCTTTCGACATTAACTTCTCCGTAGCTTTTATTGGACCATTGGCCCGATCGTAACTTACACTTATGATTATTAATGTCGACAGATTTATCGGAGATTGGCACGAAAATCTGATACGTAAAATAAAATGGTACATAAATTCAATTAGGGGCAATGCCGGCCGTGAAAGCGACTCTCGACGCACAGCTAACGTCGGCATCCTTCCGTAGAAAATAGACGTAATGCTCTGAAAAATGTCGTCCGGTGTTGTCAAACCACTATCTGTTCTCGGAGCCCGGTTTCAAAATGGTGGACACTTATCTGCTCGAGCCTCGCCCCTTGCGTTTGTCATTATTTACGATCGGCGATATATTTTTCACGAGTTTTTTCGTACTTTTACAGTGCGCGATGGTGTTTATTCCGTCTTGTTGCAGTTCGACGAGGAGGTTCTCCGGCTACCAAAAAGTTGTTTAAAATATAGAAAATTGTACGCGTGTCTTGCATGTTCTCTTGACATGTAATTGTATTCAGAAGCTTAAGCGTCACTTGAAATTATCTGTAAGTGGTGTTTCAACTATTGTTCACGATTACGATTTTTAGAAATTGAAAAGTAACATCTAGACTGCGGATCTTTATGCATTTACGAAGAAATTGGTTCGGTGAAATATAAAACAGGAAAAGATTTAAAAAATTCAAGAATGCTGTTATGTTGTTTTTCAATCAATCAATTTTTATATTATTCCTGCTTTCCACAATCAATGCAAAACATTTTTATTTTGCATAAAGATCCGCAGTCTAGTAACATCTAATATTGGACACTTTCAAAATATTTTAGATTTGTTACAAGTATATCTAATTACTCAAATATTCAGCCAATATATGTGTATAATTATATTAAAATAATATATCATCCTACCAGGTACACATTAGTTGAAAGGATCGTATGCTACTTTATTTCAACTGCCAAATAATGTTTTTTAAATTATGTTGTTATTCGAATGGAATTCGAAATAAAATAATTTTTCATTTCACCTTTTATCTAATCAAATAATTCGTACTCTCAAAAATTCTATTTACTTCCTGTAATAAAGAACAATTTTAAAAGTGAATAAACTTTAATCGTCAAACTACAAAAAGTAGCAAATCTTTTAATAATAAATTTACTTACTTTAATAACATCTTTGAAAAAATGTAATTAAAATAAATAATTATTTGAGAATAATTGATTTGATTTAAACGTCGAAGGAAAATCAATTTTTTATTATTTAATTATTTACAATAGGGCATTCCTCGCCAATTTCAATGAAATGAAATTAAAATATGTTATCAAGGGCACCATTCTGAGAACATCGGCCGGTTACATGTATAGGAAAAAGTTGTTCAGAATTATAGCCCCAACAACATACTTCGATGTCGTTGAAATTCAAAAGTTACTTTAAATGAAATGTATCCGACCCTGACAGACACATACACAAGCTCACGATCCCATTAAATATAAACGATGCAAAGGCAAAAATAAATTCACACTCGCTACAGTCTACAGCTGTCGAAAATAAATAAATCTGAGAAGAATGGTGTGTCAGAAGTAAAGTATTGTACGTTCCCCGTTTATTTCGGTTCGAACAGCAGCTTTTGACTCGACTTGCCGACATTTTGAGACTGGGTAAATTGAATTGAATCCATAGTGAACGTGGAACACGGCACTTGCACAGTGAAACAGAGTAAATTCGTGTTTAGCTGAACTGTGTCATGATATGTACACTACTGTGCAAAACAATGAAGCAACCGGTATAATTATACAATATAATGACAAACAATATCTTTATGTCGAAATTGTATTGTACAATGATTGATTTATTCCATTTAAAGTAATAGATAATCCGCAATAACACACATTCTCAGAACTATTCAATTAAACAGTGGAATCCCTTTTCAAAACTTACTGTGTTCTTATTTGATTTTTAACGCTTTTCTATTAAATATGGCCGGGTGCTTCTTTCTTTTGCACAGTAGTGTAGGTACTTGGAACAAAGATAACATAAATATGTTATGAAATATATAGATATATACTTATAGTAAAATATGTTATGTTACATGTTACATGTGCAACCCTGACAGATACATACACAAGCTCACGATCCCATTAAATGTAAACGATGCAAAGTCAAAAATAAATTCCCACACGCTACAGTTCGGAGCTGGCGAAAATAAATAAATCTGAGAAGAATGGTGTGTCAGAAGTGAAGTATTGTACGTTCCCCGTTTATTTCGGTTCGAACAGCAGCTTTTGACTGGACCTGCCGACATTTTGAGACTGGGTAAATTGAATTGAATCCACAGTGAACGTGGAACACGGCACGTGCACAGTGAAACAGTGTAAATTCGTGTTTAGCTGAACTGTGTCATGATACGTAGGTACTTGGAAGAAAGATAACAGTAAACAATAAGAGAACGACAGTATTCACAGAGACGGTGAGGGGTTAAAGACCGGCGAGTACATGTGTTACATTTATCAAAGAATTCGAAAAAATGTTTGTCGGTCGGTTATTTCTGAAATGGTGTGAAGATAAAACTGCCAGATCCGTGGTATAACACGTTAGAAGCGAAGTCCGCGGGACGACAGTAAGAATATAGGAAGAAAGAAGATCGAGAGGGGCACCGCTTATTTACTCAAGCCGCGAGTTGATATATGGCCCGCTGCTGGACGTTGTCGGTGCCTTTCATTCGACCGCCTCTTGCAGAGACAAGAGATAACCTCGCCTCTGATCAACGACTCTCTACGGTTCTCTAAAGGCCCTCGCTACATGATCCAAGCATGGGGCTGGCATGAATCTCGAGCCATTCGTGGCGGAACCGGGGGCCCCAGGCGTGGATCGTGTAATGGAGAACTCGGAGGATTGTTCCTCTTTCCCCGGTCTTCTCAGGGGGTTTTCGAAGACTGGAGACCGGCTATCCGCGTACGTCAGAATGCGTTTCGACGGGCAGCCAGATTTCACCGCTGACGCGATAATTAAAGAGGAATGACCGGCACGATTTACAGTACGTAACGTGATGCAGCGGTGCTTGTTAACTCGCTCTACTAGCCGGTGTGACATAATAACACTGCGCACCAACTCTGGTACAAGCGGTCACTTTATTCTCGCGATAGACGATAAAAGATCCGTCGGCTGATGCAATATGTCACGATCGACATAATGACTGAGATCTCTCCTGGCGTAGTCATCATTAGACAGCGGATCTCTATGCAAAATAAAAAACTTTGTGCATACCTGAATTGCAACAAACTGCAGGGAAACAGATATTTATTTTCTTTCTTAATATGTTTCAATAGATCGAACATAATATAATAGTATTTTTAAATGTTTCTATTGTTTTAAACTACACCTATCCATTTCTGTTATAAATGTATAAATCCTCAGCAACTCGAACCTGCGTTCATTTATTAGGCGTAGGGGAGACCGGGGCTACAAGTTCCAGTTTTGAAGAAACATATAAAATGACATAGAAATAGTATAGATATTCCCATGTTTAACGGGTCAGTTATTGTTAAATTTATTATATTTTTAAATTCTAACCTTACAATTTTTTCATTTAGTTGTCGTTGGTTTTATGTCTCTTTCCCAATTTTCTTTTATTTGTGCACTCAATGTCGCCTGACGAGGGGATGGAGCACAAATTAAGGAGAAAAAGTTACCCTCTTTCTCGGATGCGCGGGAAAATAGCATCCTAGAAAGGTAGAGTAGGAAGTCAAGTCCTGGTCTCGCTAAAGAGATCTAATTTGTATTCTAACCTATTCGCTGCTACATTAGTTTAATTAACGGTTGCTCGATCGACATTCCACACGGAATTCAATTTTGAGGTGGTAGGCTGGAATGTACATACAGAGTGTTCATTTGAAAACTTTCCAACCGAATATCTCGAAAAGCATGAAAGATATTAAAAAAGTCTAAAACACGTGTCCAAGGATTTCGAGGGGGAAAGAGGGGGACAGTATCAGTTTTTTATTTGGATGGCGTTTCTAAGGTCGTTTGAAGGACAACTTTGTTTTTTCAAATGGGAACCTGTATTTTTTATTAATCTAATATTGCTCCCCTCTTTCCCACTCGAAATCATTGGACACGTGTTTTACACTTTTTTAATATCTTTCATACTTTTCGAGATACTCGACTGGAAATTTTTCAAATGAACACCCCGTATATATAAGATCTTAACAATGGCGCAGCCTCCTTATAGAAATAGCAATCAAAAAATACACCCTCTGATGGCATAGTCTGGGTCTATGTTGACCCAGTGTATCAAGAGTCAACACCCAGAGTCAAACTTGTCATTTGATTACTCAGATTCTGGTGAAATAATTAAATAAACAACTAGGCCCTAATGAAAATAAACTTTGAGAAATGGTCTATTCTCGCTAAATATAATTTATTAATATAGCAATCTTAAAAACAGAACAGTCGATAATTCTTGTAGATATTCTACGCAAATAACGTCGTGTACTCTCTATATAAAATATTAAAAATATAAAAATATTAAAAATTTCCTTCGTGTGAAATATTTAGAAAAATTACGTACTGGCATTTTTACCGTCAGAATAAATATTAAACATGAAAAATGATAATCGTTTAAAATGTACGCTCTAAGAAACGTCAAACATTATCATTTCAAATTTTGTTGAATATTTTTCGAGGCAATTTAAATCGTAGATTGAGAAAGCTTTACATTTTCAGATTATAAAGGAACGTAGAATAGTGCTATCAGAAATCATGATGGAATCTGCAATTTAATTAAATCTCACTGCGCAGTCCCGGATGGTACTGTTTCAACTCCATACAAGCAGAAAATGTAAAACTTTAGTTGAAGGCATGCCGACAGCGTAACATTTGCGTACCTATAATTTAAAGAATGGGTAATGCGATGCTGTCAGCTTTAAATAGTAATACTTTATATAGAAGGACAAAGTAAAATTTGCGTAAGAGAATTCTTGCATAATTATGTAAGTAAAACTGTGTTGAAAATATTGCAGTTTGTAGAAATGCTGGACTATCGTCATATATCTTGTCAAATGCGAATAATTATTGCAGTGTCATTTACGTATACCGTATTGCTTTTTAAAATAAATTACAAAACATATATGTATATAATTGTTAGGATGCGGCGCCAATCCTTGAACTATGAACATTCGAGTATTGACATAATCTGTGGATATCGGGCCAGTTTCCTCCCTCGTAAAAGTTTATTATGCACATGCATTTAAATATTTGAAAGATATATTAATGACAATAACTCTTGCAGTTTATTGATGTTTTTACATAGTAACATTTTTATTTACCTGTCCATTTCCATTTGTATGTTCGAAGTAGCATACAGTAACTAGTTTTGTGTTTTACGTCAGATTCTTACAAACAAAATGTATTTTTTCACAGTCAGAATGATAGATTTCGTATTTTTTATTTTACAGTTATTGAACCGATCGAAGTCCTCTTACAAGAAACTATTAAGCAGCATTTATTCGAACTGTATTGTAAAAATATTAGTGTAATAATTGTAATTAAATTTAACTAGAAATAATATTGTATGTATTGTAAAAAATTCTGCGCTAAATTTGAACATCAAACACTAGTAATCGTTAAAATGTTTCATTTAAATATTGCTAAAAAGATCTCATTCTTTTACTAATGATAACTTTATTCATTTAATCATTATTTATAGAAAGGGTTCAATGTAATGTCTATTCGTATCTCAACATTTTTTGGAACAAATAGAATAGATGAAATAAATTCTTATATCATAAGTAATGATGGCGTAGCCAATGCTGAGAGAGAGAGAGAGAGAGAGAGAAAGAGAGATTATAGATCATACGAAATCATATTTTATAATTTCGAATTTATAATTAAGCATTAGATGAGACAATTTGCATTTGGTCATAAAATAATTCAGTTTAATTGCTGCAGCTAGCAGAATTCACGTAAACCAGTGAATAATATAATGAAATGTTTTTTAACAGTATGTAATCCATATAATATACAAATAAGAAATTACAATATTTATTTTAAATACCAGAAATTCAATAAATTAAGCATTTAAAAATAAAATAGAAAAGAAGCAAAAGCTATTTTGTAACAGAATTTTAAGATTTTTAAATTATTAAAACATTCACGTATTTTAAATAATGGGGCGTGTGGGAACGCATAAAAATGTGGTGGCAACGTTGTAGATATAAGTTTAAGTACGCTCTACCTGCATGATTCATATATAAATTAATTTTCGCGAAGGCCATTAACAAACATCTTTAAAAAAAATGCTTATAATTTATTGTAACACGAATTACAACGTCCAAGAACAATTCCGAAAAATTGTGATGCATGTACGCACGTAAATATTGCAAATAAAATAATGGTGTTTATTCATAGATGTTTATTTGTACTGCGTGAACATCTTGTTATAAATAAATGCCATGTATAATGCTATTAATCTTTTATCCTGACAATTCTAGGGGTGCCTTTTGTAGTTTCTTCCTCCATTGTATGAATTAAGCGGCGATTACTGTAGAACGAAATATGTACAAACATGTTGGAAGTTTATCACTGAACTCACGCGCACGCTGGCGCTTGTTAACACGCCTGCTTACCCGTAAGGTTACGCAGTATAACATAACCCCGGGCAAACAAAATAATGTCGGTATATACGAGAATTTTCACTGCATTACTTTATCGCGATCGGATGTACCACGCCGACTCCAGTCGATCGTACATATGTTCATACCTACCTTTCCACGAATAATGTTTTCTCGACCGTCATAATAATGCCATCGTCAATGCGCACCATTCCAGGCAAGTACGTATCTCAAAAGCCTTGTGCCCCTTATTGCACCATAGAATGTTATTGGCGAAACGTACCATTCGTAGAATATGCTAGATTTGCTTCTGTACGTCCCCGTGACCTTTGCACTTGGAGCTATTTTAACTAGAAAATTAAACATTTCTTCCGACATAGAATAACTCCATTCTCTATTACATTTTTTCTTTGTACGAATATGAAATTGATATAATACCTCATACAATACTTAAAGGGGTAGATTCTTTTCCAGGATTGCAACGGTGCAAGATGCGCGTTCTCATTTCTCGAAAATGCAAAGATGGGGCATTTCAGTAGTCAATAGCGCTAGATAAAAGATCAGTCTAGGCCGCGATCGCCCTAATAAGTCCTATTTTTACGTTTACGAGACGTAATTTGCATTATTCGGCAGCATGTAGCTGTCCCAGCTTTATGAAAATAGCTACATGCGCTGCTGTATGCTTGTTTCTCTGTATGAATGTGAAATTGATATAATACCTCACACAATACTTAAAGGGATAGTCTCTTTTCCAGAATTGCAACGGTGAAAGATGCGCGTTCTCATTTCTCGAAAATGCAAAGACGGGCTTTTCAGTAGTCAAAAGCGCTA
>CM052190.1:13637354-13662525 GCA_028455805.1 Lasioglossum figueresi | reverse complement strand
ATGCCCAACTCTGGTGTAGGGACACTATCTTTTTATGACTGAGTATACCGCGCCGACCGCGTCGAAAGTACAAAGGAAGCCGAATGTAGAAAAGGACAGCATGCAAACACGGATTGCGCTGTCCTTCCTTGCGCCCGAAACTTTCAACGTCAATTAAACCACTAAATACAGTTGAAATTATATCGTGTTTAGTGTCATTTTAATAAGAAAAATGCCACAAATAAATTAGTGAAAGTCCCATAAAAGAATAATGAAAAATAAAGTAGTTTTGTAATTGGATTAGCAGTGGTAGGCACTTGACAAATTCTGGATAGACGGTCGCTGAGAAATAACGCAACTTTACTGTACATATCATTTTCCTTCGTGATTTTATTTTTCCCTGTAGGTACTTGTGTTACTTACATGCAAAATCTATTTGTTCGTTACTGACAAGATAGCCTGTTTTTTTTTAAATAAAATAGATGAGTTATTGCAATAATATGTACCTACAGTGGTACAAAACAAAGTGTTATCAATTTTCTAACTACTTTCTTACTTCAATACAGTTTTGCTTGTCGTTCTTGAGTTTACTAAGTGGATGACATGTATTTTATATGGTGGAAGTTTGTGTCTTATACCTTCTACACAGTAAGTAGTGTTTTAAAACCAATTTAACATCTGGTGAACTTCCCTTAGAAGGTCTATATACTTTGTCATAACACACATCGACCCTGCATGTAGAAGAAACTATTCTATAAGCATGATCATCGTTGACATATAGAAATATAACATTTAATAATAGGTACAAGGAGAATACGTAAAGAATCTATTTATAAGTATCCAGCTTTATACACCTAAGCAATAGAAACTTTTAAAAAGAAGCAGACATAAATTGTATCGAAAGAGCAGCAATTTTCCTTCGCATAATTTAAACGACTTTAGTCTGAACAGAGGCACTCGAGTAAGACATTTTTAAAGTTGTTCTCCGAAGCTTCAGTACATGTAGTTAATAATTTCAATATTATTATAAATGATAAATTTGGGTTTACTTTAATCTAACCCTTGCAAGATAAGGTCTAAGAACACATGAATAGTAAGGTGGAGTCTCTTAGACCCCGACAAATGAATTTCATAAATAGCCTCATTTTTAATCAATTTAATAAGTTTTTAGATAATGAATAATAATTATAGTTTTCTGTCGATCGTATTTATTGTTAATAAAACTGTTAATGCTTTCGACGCAAGGGTTCGATCATTTGTTACTAATTTATAAAGCCATTTCGCAAATTACTAAAGTAATTCCGACGTTTCGATCTACATTAAGATCATCTTCAAGCGTTACTAGAGTTGCGTCTGTGAACAATTTTTATATTAAAACAAATGAAGAATATTTTGAAATTTAAGAATACATAACAGAGAAAGGGAATAATGCTAGTAATAAACTACTCACTAGCTTTAATAGCTTTCATGAAAGACTCCAATTCACACATGAAATTGAAAACAACTCAAGTTCTAACTTTCTTGACATCAGCGTAATTAGAGCGGGAAAAATGTTAAAAACCAATTGGTTTCATAAATCTAGCTGGTCATGTAGATATTTGAATTTTTATTCATTCCATCCCATGCAACATAAAGTGCAGTTGTTAGACCTAACAATGTATTGTTAATAACAAGTATTCTAAAACATAACGGCTACCCTGTCAGTTTTACAGCCAATATCATCAAAGAACGTATCTTCGAGATATATCACCGTCTATTAATTGAAAAACAGAAAGAGCAAAAACTAAGAAAAATGGGGTCAATTAGTTGGAAAAATACCGTGGTTGTTCCTTATGTTGAAAACATCTCCAACGACATAAAAAGAATATTTCGAAAAGTAGGAATGCAAACTATTTTTCAAAACTATCTTTCGGAATTTTACGTTTTATTCAATAATGTTCCACGTAATTTTTAATGAATCTCTCTTAATAAATCATCATAACTTTCAGTGGTCTACATCTCTTCTTATAATGTACACAAATTACTTAGAATAATTAATATAATTATAGCTTTCTATCGATCGTATTCGTTGTTAATAAAATGGTTAATGCTTATATTATACGTTCTTTTTACTGTTTATCTCAGTGTCTCGACAACCGGCATTCACTCAACAAGTATTACAGTTTCACGTCGAATTTATTAATGTTCATCACAAAGCTAGTGAGTAGTTTATTACCAGCATTATTCCCTTTCTCAGTTATATATTCTTAAATTTGAAAATATTCTTAATTTGTTTTAATATAAAAATTGTTCACAGACGCAACTCTAGTAACCCTTAAAGATGATCTAAATGTAGATCGAAATGTCGGAATTACTTTAGTAATTTGCTAACTGGCTTTATAAATTAGTAACAACTGATCGAACAATATGATCGAATAATACAGGATAAAATGTAAACAAACAGATTTAATTTTATTCGTATAAATATTCTTTTCAAAAATCTGAAGCTGTTGTCCCTGAGGCCCCACATTACCTTGCGAAGGTTAATCTTCCAAACTTCTAATTTTAATAACAAGATGTGTTGATGATATCGGCGCAAAGGTTCGATCGGAGGTACAAATTAAAGCAATATTGCTAGCTCGATTAAACTTTCTACGTTTCGATCCTAATATGGATCCTTTTCAAGAAAGACGAAAAAACTGCGTTTGTAAATTTGAAATAGATGGTTAATTACATGACACCTAAATTACATTTGGTTGTCATCAGATGTGTCTCTATTGTTGTTTCTTCAATTTTTACCATAACATGTGGTATACTCGCAGTTAAAATGTTGTACGTTTGACGTTTTACGGTTTGAAATAACCGTCAAATATCGATTAGTTCATGTTCGATCCATTGGTTTTCTGTTTTGTTTTCTGGTTCTATTATCCTCGTGTTTGTGCCACAGTAACTTGTGCGCCGGCATAGAAACAACATGTGTCTTTACATGTCATTTTGTCCTTAATTTTTTCATTAAGCAGGTTGGTAATTTTATTACTGTATTCTAATTATGTATTTAAATTTGTTCAGCACATTAATACTGAAACCTCTATTTAAAATTTACAGACGCGGTTTTTTCTTCTTTCTTGAAAAGGAAAGTTTAATCAAGCTAGCAATATTGCTTTGATTTGTATCTCCGATCGAACCTTTGCGCCGATATCATCAACACATCTTGTTATTAACAATCTTACGATCGATAACAAAACACATTTCCAATTTTAGCTTCTAAACAAAAGAATCAAAGTCGTATGGTTGAATATGGAAAAAGTTATCGTCCTTTTGTCCGAAAATCACTGTGATTCGCTGTAGCTGTAAGTAGGACAGTTAAATAAGAAGATTGTGTACGCATATTTGCGTCTGGTTGATAGAAGCTGGCATCGGTAGTTTGGATCAATCTGTGACACGGTTTGCGTTCGAGCGGAAACCGCACCGGAATATCAAAAGGACCGAAATCGGTAATAGTACGATTCGAAACCGAAAGACCTCCGTAGATATTGTATTCCCCGGATTTGGGGCGATTACATTGTAGGAGGTCTTAACATATCGTCGTCGAAAATTGGCCGATCTGTTAGCAATGTGGTATGCATGCATACGAGAAACGGGGCGCGAAACTGCACTTGTGGTCTTCGTTCGGCAATGCTTGTACGTTCACATTTCGAACTTCCACCAGCGATTCGATGTTGGAATGCCCGACCACTTGTGGGGGCCACTCAATACCCACGAAGTCCATTTCCATTGTTACCGGTTATATCGGTAGCCGGCCCGCGAGAATTCCGAACCCTTGTGCGCGGAGATTCGATTCGGCCGTATTTCGTAATATTCTCTGTAGTTCCTCCGGCTTGCATTGCTCGAATTATTTCCGCGGCATTTCGTGACCGCAGCCATATTAGACACCTTGTAATCGCTCGCCCAATCGCCCCACGATGCATTTTAAATCACGCCACGGATATTCCTGTTGATCACTCGTCTCTGTTGTAAAGGTTATTAGCAATAAAAATACACTGCCGGAATTATCAGCGACGCTGCCTTTTCACCGGTATTTTGTTCAATAATATGAACAAAATAATTCAATAGGGTTGAAGTGCGGATCGTGTATGTATGTATGCGTGTATATTAACAGACAACCCTATATATAGCTAAATTTATAAAAGCAGAGAATCAGAAATAACAGAAGAATTGTAAAATTACGATCGCCAACGAATTGCAAAAAGAAAGCAGATCGAAACGAGCGCCCGCGACAAACACGTCAGTCGTTAACCTTTGGATATCCGTGTGCCCAAATACATTAATAAAACTGCTTTTCCGTTACGGCTTTTCCTTACAATAAATAACTACGAAATATACAAATCCTGAATAGTTTTGCTGCTTGCAGTCTTAGATTGTGATCAAATTATTCTTACAATGTAAAAATAAATGCATCTAGTCCGGAGTGTACTCGTAACTAACTCGTGGGAGTTATTATGGGTTGGCAAGAAAGTAATTTCGGTATCTAAAGGTGAAATAAAACCGAATTTCTTTATTCAAGCGACGAACTTTAATCAATAAAATATTCTCTTATTTATTCTTTTTGGCAAAAGATCATCGATAAAAGGGAAAATATCTTATTCATTTCACCTTAAAATACCGAAATTACTTTCTTGCCAATATATTCGTAATCTTTGTTATTTTGTTCAACAAATAACTGCAAAAAAAAATACAAATTCTCAAATATTTATTTCGTAAGATATTTTTGTTGCTCACAATCTTAGATTGAAATAGTAATTCTATTCTAATTATATTAATTATTTCGTTTTCTGCTATGCTTGTTGCCTGGTGATTTTTGTACTTGTATTTCTGTGTTAATTATTCAAGAATGATATCCTATCCATCGGCTTTTGTTGGGACTCTTTCATAAATAGTAGCAATGACATAGAAAGTAAATAGATAACTATAGGTTATTATCGATCGTATGTTGTTAATAAAATTGTTAATGCTTTCGGTGCATGGGTTCGATCATTTGTTACTTAATTTACAAAGCCATTTAGCAAATTACTAAAGTAATTCCGACGTTTCGATCTACATTCAGATCATCTTCAAGGGTTACTGGAATTGCGTCTGTGAAAATTTCTTTTTAACAAATTAAGAATATTTCGAAATTTAAGAACACATAACAGAGAAAGGGAAAAATGCTGGTGATAAAACTACTCATCAGCTTTGTGATGAACATTAATAAATTCGACGTGAAACTCTAATACTTGTCGACTGAATGCCGGTTGTCGAGACACTGAGATAAACAGTAAACATTAGCCACGAACGTATAAGAACGTATAATATAAGCATTAACAATTTTATTAACAACAAATACGATCGATAGAAAGCTATAATTATATTAATTATTCTAAGTAATTTGCGTACATTATAAGAAGAGATGTAGACCACTGAAAGTTGTATTGATTTATTAAGAGAGATTCATTAAAAATTACGTGGTACATTATAGAATAATACGTAATATGCCGAAAGATAGTTGTTTATAATAAAAAGTAAAAATAATAACTAAACGATGAAATAATACAGTCTATACTCATTTAATTTCCAATTCATCCTTCTGCCAATTATCAAATGCGTTGAATATGCATATTTATCAGTATAAATTTCAGTGAGTCCGAAACATAGCTGTCAGACCACTGATTAGACATAATGGAGTTCAGTGGGTTTAGTTTATGGGTTCCTGGAATGTTCCCCTCAGCCACCATTTCCTTGGCCACTAGTCGATCATCCATGACGGTAACGAATACTAAGTATAGTGTTCTAAGAAGCTTGGATAGGTATCATTAGCCTGTTTTCCATTCGAACCAAATTGAATGAGGAAGAGAAGCATTAAGCCTCACGATTGAATTAAATGCTTTTAAATAAAAAGCTATTTCACTTAATTTAATTTGATATCTATGGAAGTCTGCATGAACATATCAATGTTGTTATAAAATTACTTTATAAAACTAGTTTCTGCAAAAGGAATTTCATTGACAAATTCAACAATTCGAGGCAATTTTAAGAATTTGACCGTTTCTGTATTGTTAAAAATTTTCGAAGACTACGTGCGTTTCGCAAAATAAGCGAAGCGACTTCGTTTACTTTACTACACTTTAATTATGTCATACAAATGAAGGTGAACGCATTGTTCATTTTTAGCCTGCCATAAAAAACTTCAAGATTATCTTTGCGAATCAGCTCAAGGTACGTCTCAATGTTATGAATGTACGTCACAGTTATTTCATTATGAAATGTTGACCCTTTGCACTCTTTTTAACTCGAAAATTAATCATTTTCTTCCGACCTAGAACAATTCCAACCTATAATAATTTTTTTCATTTTATGGATATGAAATTGATATAATACCTCATACAATACTTAAATGTTTAGTAATTCATTAGATACCAACATATCTAATAATCTAAACAATATTTTGAATAATGGTGTATCAATGTTTAACGGTGACTCTGAGTCATCATCGACGAAAATTTTTCTAAGTTCCTAACAAATCTGTAGGATGAAACATAGTGTTCATATCAAAAATTACGAAATCTAGAAATACATATGTATGAAATTTTTTGCTACACCTTCTTGAGCTTCAGGTAAGTTGCCATTAGAAATTATTAATAACACGTGCGTATAGCTTGAGACACGTAACGTAACTTCTTTATTTTTTGAATATAACAAGACGTGTACAGTCATGGAAAGGATATTAGAAGAACATACATAGACTCGCTCGAACGCGTCACTTGATGATTACGCCATCTGCACATTATGATATAAGTTTAACAAAAATATATAAACTCCTAGACATTGTTAACTATTGTCAATTTCTCGAAGTACGAAAGAGTCAGTTGAATTAACGTTAGGCTAGGTTAACGAACATCGACGACATTATTAGTATATTTTTAACATAACAAATTTATTGGTCCGCGAAATAAAACATTCATTTCTTTTTACAAAATAATATATATAACAAGAAGAATGCGTATAAAAATCCGCAGTCTATGTGTCACCGTCTAAAAATAATTTAATAGCACAAACAGAGAAGCACACTGTTTGTTGCTAAAGTTAACTGAACGAACAGGGAATGGAGAAACAATGGGAAATTGTTTTCTATGGAAAAAAAAGATTCGTCGAAGAAAGTTAGTGATGACGATACATGCATCTGCTGGCGCAATTTGCTGGATCCACAGAAAAACTGATTAGGAACATACATAGAATAATAATTACTATTCTGTCGTACGTGTAAATAGGTGTTTCGAAATAGCATTTTTATGTAAAAGTTGAAGCAACCGTGCCGTAAAAGTGGGGACACAAACCATTTTTCTTTGTTTTGCGTATGCACGTCATTATGAATGAAAACTATACTTAAGAGTCTTCAGAAAATTGCCTACAACTTTTTATCCGTTAATGCTATTATGATACTTTCTCATGCGAAGATATAGCAGGCAACTATACTCTTCCAGGGGTATACATTTCTTTGCGTAATTCTTTTCCTATGAAACTTAAGGACTGCGTCTCAGTACACTCAAAATCAGCAAGAGTCCGGTATTCCACTCCTGATTACTTAATAATGCAAAGACGGGGGTTCTTAGTAGTCAAAATCACACGATGAAAGATCAATCTAGGTGGCTATTTGCCTCAAAAGTTCTACTTTTACGTTTACGACGCGTAATTCTCATTATTTGGCAGCATATCGACAGTCACGATAGGCGGCAGCACCGTCGCCTGTCCATTGCTCTTCGCGACTTCGCGACATGCTGCCGAATAATGAGAATTACGCGTTGTAAACGTAAAAGTCGGTCTTTTGAGGCAAATAGCCCCCTAGATTGATCTTTCATCTAGCGATTTTGACTACTATGAAACACCGTCTTTACATTATTAAGAAATCAGGAGTGGAATCTCGGACCCTTGCAATCCTCGCGTACGTATACGTAGTCTAGCGGTGTGTGAGTGTATTGTGGTGATTGTGTGCAGTCACGCGCGAGTGTCTTCTGTCCCGTACTTCTTTTCCAAATAAGTTCCACAAAAATACATATTGTAGCTTTAAAACATGTATTAGTTTTTCATAAAAGTGTTCTTAACTGAAACTTGGGCCAGACTGTAGACCTTCATGCAAAATAAAAATTGTCTTCATCAATTGCAAGACACAGTAGCTGTATAAAACTTTCTTTCTATTTGCAACATTTTTAATAAATAGAGAACAACATATGGACGTTCTTAAATTGTCTTAATGTTCTGACTGTTTTAAATTACATCCACCGATTTTTGAAATGAATTCATAAAATCCGCAGTCTACTTGTGACTTTGTAAAGCGTAAAGAAATGAGTCCCACATTTGGCTACCTTACCCTAAGTGTTCGCTGCGCCGCTACCTCCCCAATTCCAAAAAAATTAACCTTTCTCTGTCTGTGACCTTGAATAACCTTGGAATAACTATAGTCACTGAATTCCTAACGAAAGGGACTATCATTGTAGGTGTTTAAAAAAGGGTGGTTCCATTTAAAAAAGTCAAGGTGACCTTGATATCTCTAAAAAAATGACATAAAAATAACATTTTTTTGGCATCGTGTCAGCCCCATTGTACCATTCAACTTTGTCCTTACCATATTTTACGTATCTTTAGAAACAAGAAAGATATTTAAGGTGCAAACATTAGGTGACTCACCCTGTATATCCGTATCTCACGCACATCCCCTATGCTCCTTCCAGTTGAATGTTGAAAAGCCAGCTTGCACACTTATCCGAAACTTATGACTAGATTTCTGATCTTTCTGCAAAATAAAAATTGTCTTCATCAATTGCAAGACACAGAAGCCATATAAAACTTTCCTTCTGTTTTCAACAATTTTAACAAATCGAGAATAACATAAACTCCGCAGTCTACTTAGGACTTTGTAAGTGGAAACGAATGAGTCCCACATTTGGCTACCTTACCCCAAGTGCCCGCAACGCCGCTACCTCTCCAATTCCAAAAAAATTAGACCTCAGACTGAGCTTCGAGCGTGCCGATTGAAGCTTCATACTAGATATCCGTATCTCACGCACATCCCCTATGCTCCTTTCTGTTGAATGCTTAAAAACCAGCTTGCACACTTATCCGAAACTTACGACTAGATTTCTGATCTTTCTGCATAATCAAAATTGTCTGCATCAATTGCAAGACACAGAAGCCAAATAAAACTTTCCTTCTATTTTCAACAATTTTAACAAATCGAGAATAACATAAACTCCGCAGTCTACTTATGACTTTGTAAGTGGAAACGAATGAGTCCCACATTTGACTACCTTACCCTAAGTCTCCGCCGCGCCGTTACCTCCCCAATTCCAAAAAAATTAGACCTCAGACCGAGCTTCGAGCGTGCCGATTGAAGCTTGATACTAGTTATCCGTATCTCACGCACATCCCCTATGCTCCTTTCAGTTGAATGTTGAAAAGCCAGCTTGCACACGTATCCGAAACTTATGATTAGATTTCTGACCTTTCTGCAAAATAAAAATTGTCTTCGTCAATTACAAGATACAGAAGCCATATAAAACTTTCCTTCTGTTTTCAACAATTTTAACATATCGAGAATAACATAAACTCCGCAGTCTACTTATGACTTTGTAAGTGGAAACGAATGAGTCCCACATTTGACTACCTTACCCTAAGTCTCCGCCGCGCCGTTACCTCCCCAATTCCAAAAAAATTAGACCTCAGACCGAGCTTCGAGCGTGCCGATTGAAGCTTGATACTAGATATGCGTATCTCACGCACATCCCCTATGCTCCTTTCAGTTGAATGTTGAAAATCCAGCTTGCCCACTTAAGCGTTCGCATTCGGTCCCGGCCGGCGACGCTAATTGTCCACTACAGTGCACTGCGTTGGAGTGGTTACCCTGTACAAGGAGGCCCGAAATCCTTCAAGTGCTTAGGGCCTCTAAAGGTCTTAATCCGCCACTGTAGTCGTCCATATATTTTTTCCACGAAACCCAGATCTTTTATCTGGCTGAACGTTGACAGGCAGATGGTAGCAGTATTTCTTCTATTATTTACAACTATACGTCCCCCATCTCCCGCGTGTACACGCGTTTCGAAGAGCCTCCATCATGATTGCGTGCGGGCAGCAAGTAAGCGGCGAGAAAACGGCGAACGCGGTTTCAGGAACGTTAGACGGTACGCTAGAGTCGGAGGACGGTGCCGGTTGAAAAGTGTTCGAACAAGCGGGTGCAAAGTTTATAGGTTCCCGGAACGATGCGGGCCAGGTTAAGTCAAATCGAATGCGCGTGAATGCCTTCCATAACCGTCACTTTCTTCGCGGAGCAGCCGATGATCGAATAACCGTGCAGCAAGTATAGCTTTGAGGAGGATCCAGCGAGTCGTCATTGGCGGGTGTTTCGTTGCCGAGCTCTCCGGCGAAGTTTGATAGCGAGAGAGAAAGCGAAAGAGAGAGTGAGAGAGAGAGAGAGAGAGAGAGAAGCATTTCTCGGTCGTAGTGGCGTTGCTAGCAGGCCGGTTGTTATCCAGCCGTAAGTATACAGAACCGGGCGAGGGGGGAAGTGCACACATCGGTACCAACTGTGTAATTTGAGGGTAATTTCGCGAGTCGTATAACCTGTAGGTAATGCCAGCAGGCAGGCAACCAGCCAGAGAGTGCATCAGTGCGCTGCTCGTTTCGTTTAATTGGTCGTTCCCGGGTTTACGAGGTTTCAACCGAGGCGCTACGACGACGAGAGATGCTACGCATTGCAAAGGATGGCTGAACTGCCAACCACCGGCGAAAATTTACGCTCGGAGTTTCGCGCACTGCCAGTAACGCTTTCATCGGAAATTTCGTACCGTCAAGACAGTTCTCTCGCGGGCACGTGCTCCCGCGAATTTCATTCGGGTTCGCCACCATTCGCGTAGCTGCGTCGCCATCCTTTTTTAATAAACCGCGATCAGGTCCGTTTCGAATTGATGTACAGGATTGACCGTGTCTGCAGCTCGCCTTGCCGTCGCACTTTTCGATACAGCTGGGCAAACAGAATCTGCTTAACTATCACAGGCCGGGGAAGAAGCAGGGGAGAAACCGTAAACGATCTTCCTGCTGCGAACTATTCTTATTTTGGAGCAATACGTGTCGAAGCAAACGCGTCGAACTTGAAGTCGTTGCTATTTTAAGAACTGCACTGCTATCGTAGAGATACCACACGACTAAGTAAGTTTCGCCATGTTTATCAGTGGCGGCGCCCCTCATTACTAGACCGCGAATCTGTATACAACATAACAGTGTTCTGCACTGATTGTGGGAAGCAAGGAAAAAATAAAAATTGATTTCATTCCTTAATGACTTTAACGGTTAACGACTTTGAAGACGATTTAGAGAGCAGCTATTAACTATTAACTATCAGCTATTAACTGATAATTCGTTACAGGCTTAATCAAAGACTTGCTACAGCATTAGGAATTACCCAACAAACTCCTTAGCCTCGCTGGCACCTGCTTCAATTAGGATGCAAAAGCAACCAGAGCCTAATATACCTTTCCTCGGACGACACTGTAGCATCCAAACACACATAGAATTTTATTGAAAAATTCTTTGCGTCTTTATTACATTAAAAATAACGTCTTTGTTACATTAAAAACAACATTACGATATTCTGAAATTTTACTAATCCTTTACTGTTTTATATTTCACCCAACCAATTTCTTTCTGAATAATGCTACAGCAATTATTAGCGTCGAGTGCTAAGGGCTAAATGATTTCTTTATCATTGCGTTTAGATAGGAATTTATTTTATTCTTTTGTTATCTATATACTGAAATTGTTAATGCTTTCGGCGTTTTGTAAATTAAGTAACAAATGATCGAACCCTTGCGCCGAGAGCGTTAACAATTTTATTAACAACATACGATCGATAGAAACCTATAGTTATCTATTTGCTTTCTATGTCGTTGCTACCATTTATGAAAGAGTCCCAACAGAAGCCGATGGATAGGATATCATTCTTGAATAATTAACGCAGAAATACAGATACAAAAATCGCCAGGCAACAAGCATAGCAGAAAAAGAACGAAGAGAGACAAACAAGAAACAAAACAGTTTCGAATTCGACGCAGACGTGGCTCAACAGACTATTTCTGACAAAGGAAACGACAGCTTTGAAGCTTCGCAGGAAAACGAATATGTTGGCTGTGGTCAAAATGATGGGAAACGGAAAAACAGATGGTTCGATAAAATACAGTGATTGACAACTCCGATTGCACGAAAGCAGCGACTATATTGTCAAAAAGCAATTTCAAATTGAGGATGAAAATCAAATGCTGACGTATAAATATAAAAATGTACTTCTCCTTACAGTCTACCTCATAGTTGATGACACACTTTAAATCACAGAATAACTTCTTTATAAATGGACCAAACGATCTTAGTTTGTCTACCAAATAGCATTTAGTTTGAATAAGAAAATACTTGGAAAAGTTGATTCTTACACCTTTTTTTATTTGAATTTGTAACGAGAATTTGAAGACTGACAATTCCATCGAGATTGATTTAATGGTTTCTCGAGTTATAAACAATTAAAAATTACCATTTTTAACTCGTCTGTAACTCGTAAACCAATTTACCAATTTCGATGAAACTTTCAGCATCTACATAACTTATATAATTCTACAAAAACCATTTTTTAAATTCTCATTACAAGGTCAAATAAAAAAGTTAAAACAATAAACTTCTACTATTTTTATCATGTAGTTCAGACTAAACACAATTTCTCGAAAATGTTCATTATTTATTGTCGAGTAAACTGCTTCATCTAGCTGAGCAGAAAAACTGAAGTGGTCGGATCCATTTATAAAAAAGTTATTCTGATTTACAGTGTGTGCCATTAATTTTAAGGCTGACTGTATATTTTGTACGTTGCTGGAAGTTTTTCTAATTCCCAGCAACAAATCGAGTTGAAGAACATTGTTAAATCTTTTATACGTTTAATTTTAATATATTGTGGATAATTTGTAATAAGAGATTCCAATTCGCTATTGTTGCAACCTTAAATAACCTTACTGGAAATATCACTTGATTTTAATTAGTAGGAAGTATCCATTGACTACCAACAATATACAGAAAACGATTGTACAGTGATTTAAGTCGCAATAAATAAAATAAACGATGTGCTTGACATTTCGTAGGTACACTTACTTCCTACGTATCCTTCGGATATATTTTGCATAATCCGACACATACAGGTACGAAGTATTCCGGACATTTTGTTATCTCGTTGGATATATTTGATCAAAATGTTACTCACAATTAGTTTTATTGTGTTATCGTAAAAAACATTCTTCTGTGATTCCAATAGACATAAAATGGAATTCTAACAAACTTATGACTAGACTTGTATGGAAAATAAAAAGATTGTGCATTAATTGCAAAATACAGGAGTTAGCGTGGTCAAAATAATATATCAATACTCGTTTTAAAAACTGTTCACTGGTTTAAATTGTTTTTTAATCGTTTTCATAAATCCACACAATATGGAATCTAGTCGTAACTAGACTGCGGATATTTATGCAGAATAAAAAATGAACAAAATAAAATAAAAATTGATTTTGTTGCATTAATAACATTTTAATGTAATATATAAAATTATATAATTGTATTTAACATAATTTATATAATTTTATATAATTACATAATTTTATATAATTGTATTTAAATTAATAATATGTATGTAATATGTAATAATATGTAATTATAATATTGTAAAAACATTTTTAAAATTTTCTAATCTTTTACTGTTCTAAAAATCCGCAATCTATTCACAATTAAATCACGGGAAAAATGAATGAAAGGACCTAGATAACAAAATTATTCGTAATCTTCGTAAAATTATTGGTATCAACTGGAGGTAAGTAGAGACAAGATGTAATCGTTAGAAAATTTGCCTCAGGACAGGGCAAATGCTAAAAAACTTAACTAGAATAGTCATAAAATAAATTACAAGAGCAAAGACTATAAAGAAGTAATTTCGAACGTAATAATAACCTGTCTAGTCTCATATGCAGTATAAGCAATGTCTCGCTTTAGTCATCGCCTTCATGCTCCACCCTTTTACGGATTCACGAAGCGAATGACCGCAAGAAATACATTTCGCGTCATCGCCAGCTTCTTTTTACGAATCCGTATTCCTTTCTAGATAAAAGACAATCTTCTTTTGTTTCTTCTTGCGCTGTTTGTTCGGTTATTTTTAGTTGTAAACGACGTGTGTTCCTGTTTGAGCAATCAAGTTATTTTTAGACGACGATAATGTTCCTGTCTTGCTTCAAAACTAATGTCTGGAGTAAGTAAATAATAACACTGTCCAACACCAAATTTGTTTCGCTATAACCGTTGGGTGTCCCTTATAGAGTTTTTTGCGCTGATTCCGAATCTTATCTCATCTTCCCTTAATTTTTTTCCTACACGCACAGTTTTTGAGAAACTGAATTTTGATGTTATTATAAATGATATTGAATTGTTCTTTGCAGCAAAAGATTCTGTAGACTTTGCCGAATACAACGATATCCAATATTAATACGTTATGAATGTTTAAACATGTTTAAACAATCATTGAAGACGGAGAGACATCACTTTTGCACCATTTCTTCAGGATACTTTTCAGTTTATCCCAAAAAATTAGGGTCCAGCGGAATATGGAACTATACCACGCGATAGAGCAGACTTTTATCTGGAGATAGCACCCTTTCAAATTTCCAACGTCGATGTTCTTTTCGAACCAGAAAGAAAAATATCGTCGCGCTCGTGGAACAGCACCACTGGCAGCAACTTATGTCGAGCGAAGATATTTTGCTTTTTGGATAAAAAAAAACATCGACGTTGGAAATTTGAAAGGGTGGTTTCTCAAGATGAAAATCTGCTCTATCGCGTGGCATAGTTCGATTTTCCGCTGGACCCTTATTTTTTTCTATAAATTGAAAAATATCCTTAAAAATGGGTGCAAAAGTGGCGTCTCTCTTCGAATCTTTTGCCGTAATGAACAATTAAATATCATTGATTAAATATCTTATATAATAACATCACAATATTTGTTTAAAGTTGAAAAATAGGTTTTTCTTTAAAAAGTCATGTTTCTCAAAAACTGTGCGTGCAGGGAAAAATTAAGGGCAGATTCGGAATCAGCGCAAAAAAATTTATAAGGGACACCCAACAGTTATAGGGAAACATAAAAAAAGTTAAAATTTGTTGGACAGTGTAATCAGCATAATATTCCTCATAATATTCAGGAATTTATATACTGTTAATGGTAACACATAGGAATTTACCGACTGGAATTGAAAAAATGAGGAAAAGAATAATTACAGTTGGTAAAAACTGCTACTATGGATACGACCTAGCTAATATGGGTAGTACAAGCTGAATAAACTTTTATAGACTACATATTTTTGAGATAGACACTTATATCAAGAAATAAACAACGCGTTGCAACCTGGGTAAAAATGAATGAGCATTTACAGTTTTAAGTATATAAATTTGATTAAAAACTCGTCGTTTTTATCCTGTAATTCGGAATGGAATTTGTAACTGTCGATGACTATATGAAATTTTTCTTCTTAATCGTAATAAATTGAAGGTAATATATATTCACCTTCTTAAATTCTTTTAATCTTCCACGAAATTATCACAGTTCAAAATCAACAGTTTCTGGGGAGGGGTAAATTTTTTACAAGTTCCTTGCATATTTTTACTTTTCATCATGCAATGAATACATGTATCTCATTTTTCGTATTTGATACAAATCCTTTCTTATTTTGTATATTTATTTTGCAAGCTTTTACCGTAGAAATAACCTCCTTTCTGAAATAGATCTTGGCGTCTGTTAGGGATTCGTTTTTAGTAAGCTCCTGTATTCGCATTTAGTGCTGACATGCCAAGTATGTAAAATAAAAACAGTGCAATTTCGAATAGAAAATAAGGAATAATCATTTTTCTACCGCCCTTAAACTAAACTGATTTTCTTCGTTCAAAGTCATAGTGTTTAAAGTCGTTCAAGGTCATAGTGTTTCGTTTAAAAGACTGCGTCACCTAGACAGACGACACTCGCGCGAGACTGCACGCAGTCGCCACAGTACACTCACACACCGCTAGACAACATATACGTACGCGAGATTCGAAAAGACGGGGTTTCTTACTAGTCAAAATCGCTAGATGAAAGATCAATCTAGGGTGCTATTTGCCTCAAAAGTCTTAATTTTAGTTTACCACGCGTAATTCTCATTATTCGGCAGCATGTCGCGTAGTCGCGACAAGCAATGGAAAGGCGACGGTGCTGCCGCCTATCGTGGCTGTCGATATTGTGCCGAATAATGAGAATTATGCGTCGTAAACGTGAAAGTAGGACTTTTGAGGATTTGCGAATCTTAGAGGAGAAGGTGGTATGATATAGCCACCCACTTTTGTATTTCCTCGTACAATTTGATTCATAACGAGACTGCGGATCTTATGGATTTATGGATTGCAAGGGTCCGGGATTCCACTCCGGATTTATCAATAATGCAAAGACGGAGTTCCTTGGTAGTCAAAATCGCTAGATGAAACATCAATCTAGGGTGCTATTTGCCTCAAAGCTTGTAATTTTACGTTCACGACGCGTAATTCTCATTATTCGACAGCATATCGACAGCCACGATAGGCGGCAGCACCGTCGCCTGTCCATTGCTTCACGCGGCTCCGCGACACTTGGTAAAGCTCAAGAAAGTGTACTAAAATAATTCATACATATGTATTTCTAGATTTCATAATTTTTTTAATGAACACTATGTTTCATCGTACAGATTTGTTAGGAACTTAGAAAAATTTTCGTCGATGACGACTCAGGGTCACCACGAAACATTGATCAACCATTAAACATTATTTAAAATATTGTGTAGAATATTGAATATGTTGGTATCGAATGACTCAGAGACACCATTAAACATTGATATACCATTATTCGAAATATTGTTTAGATTATTAGATGTGTTGGTATCTAATCAATTACTAAACATTTAAGTATTGTATGAGGTAGTATATCAATTTCATATTCATAAAGTGAAAAAAATTATTATAGAATGGAATTGTTCTAGGTCGGAAGAAAATGATTAATATTCGTTATACAATAACTCCGAGTTGAAATGGTTAACATTTCATAATGAAATAACTGTTGAAGGCATCGAGACGTACCTTGAGTTGATTCGTAAAGATAATCTTGAAGTTTTTTATGGCAGGCTAAAAATGTACAATGTGTTCACCTTCATTTATATGGCATAATTAAAATGAAATAAAGCAAACGATGTCGTTTCGCATATTTTGCTAAACGCGCGTAGTCTCCGAAAATTTTGAACAATACAGAAACGGTAAATTCTTAAAATTGCCTCGAATTGTATAAACAATTGTATAACAATGAGAATTACTGGTCGTAAACGTCAAAGTAGGAGTTTTGAAGCAAACAGCCCCCTAGATTCATCTTTCATCTAGCGATTTTAACTGCTAAGAAACGCTAAGAAATCACGAGTGGAATCCCGGACCCTTGCAATCCTCGCGTACGTATACGTGGTCCAGCGGTGTGTGAGTGTACTGTGGTGACTGTGTACAGTCACGCGCGAGAATCATACGATAAGAAATCAATTTTGACTGTTGTTGACCTTGAAAAGTCGAAGAAAACCTTGGGACGAGAAGGTGATGTACGTTTTCTGGGACAATTTGTTGTACCTATCGACAAGAAAATAGCAAGACGAGCGCAAGACAAAAGAAGCACCCAGTGTACTCGAAGAATGAAAAACAGGAGTAGCGAAAGAAATCCAGGAGAAAAATGTGAAAAATCTGAAGGTATACTTGGCCGGGTTAGACATTCGAATCAACAGGGAGGAAATCAGGAGCGTGGGCGACGGTGCCTGCGGACAGCCCATTAGAATTTAGACGTGCGTCCGGAATTTACTAAACGGTCCGTGGCGGCGCGCATGATTATACCATGACGATCATCCTTCCTCGATGCACTTCGCTAAGCCAATACTGAGGGTTCGCTACGTAGGTGGAGAAGCGTGTAACGTTCGTACATAGGAAACGCGAGCAGAGGGTTTAATATCGCTAGCCGAGATAGAAGCAATAAATGCTTGTCAAGTAAATCAGGATGAAGCGCCATCGAGGAGCGCGTAATGGCCGCATTAAGTGAATAACTCACGGTTGCAGTGTCAGACTCCGGGGCGCAACGTGAGCTGTGCGTTGAACTGTTAGGAACTGTTAGGGGTGATAGCGGTGCCATCAAACAACTTTACGGCATTAAGTGCTGCCGAGACCGGCACTTGATGCATTACCAACCTAATTTCTGCCAAATGCCGGTGCACACGCTGTCTACCACTGAAACATGTATATTAAGGCCTCTCCTTTCGTTTCTTTTGATCTCCCGAGCACCGCGTTCAACTCCTATCCGATTACTTTTTAAATAATTAAGACACTTGTCCGCGCATCTTCCGCGCGTTACTTTTAGCTGCCCGTGTTTATATCTTTTCTGCGTGTTATTAATGTACCACGAGGATACCGATATTGTAAACAGTGCAAATATATGTTTAAGCAAACAATGTATCATTGCATAAGATTATAATCGTGTAATTATTTAAAACTATATTTTTTAACCCCTCAATGAACCAATCGGAATGTGTACGTCTTTTATATTATGTTGATTACGAATTAATTCATTGTCAATACTAATTATATATAAATGGTTACAAGGCAGAATAGTTCTACTAGAAACAAGGTGATTGCAAGTACAAATATATTCGATTGAAAATCTGTTTCGGCAAATTTGTTGTAAACAAATGCTCTGTTATAAGTTTAGCATTTTGTCTGTCTACTACTCGCTGTTTCTACTTAGAACAATACTGACTTTCCACTTTCGTTAGAGCTTTATTATTGATCTATAAATGAGTACAGTGAATTTACCTAAAAATAAAAATTTGTGCTTGTCAAAATTTCTTTCAACATGCTAGACCAGTGTTGCCTCTAAATTTTCAACAATTTACCTACATGAAAAATCTTAATTCTAATGCTGAACGTGCATTTTTATCTGAAATCGTCCTGTCATTATTTTACACAGCTGGCCGTCACATAAGCATGTGTAACGACCATGAATTTATATATAATATATATTATGTAAAGGACAATCAAGTTTATTCAAAATTGTTTATGACTTTTCTGAAATAATCTCATTTCTCATATTTTAAACGAGGACGCGTTGCTTAATAGCATCAGTATTATGTAACTGTGAAAATGCTGGCAGTGAACGTGTCAAACATTACATCCACCGACCACAAATTAATTTATAATTCCATGTTTGAAAGAAATTCTACCGTAATCACAGAAAAATAAGAATCCTTATAATTAGATTTAGATAAGAAGAAAATTTTCAAAAAAGGGTAGAGTATAAAGTTCGACAGAATTTAGTACAATTTATATTTTTTTAAGATCTGCGAATGCTACTACCACTGGAAATAGCATTGTATTTTATTCCACTTTCTTAAAGTTCGTCTACTCGTGATATACATATACTTCAAACAGAGACTGGGAGAACTTTGTTCGAGGAGGGTGTGTTGGTTAAACAAGGGTGCATTGATAGTGCTTACTCCGACCTAAAATTGTAATGCTAAACTGCAGCGACGCTGCGTAAGCGGGAATCGAATTACTCGGAGCATTTTCCAAATTATGAGTCTATTATCTCTGAGGACAGAGAGCGAGAGCGTGGAGATGCGCGAAGGAATCGATAATTTGTATCGAAGGAGAGTACCGGAACGGGAATGATGTCTAGTGGGTATTTAGGTTGGAAGAGTGAGCTAACGACACGACAATGGCAGCGCGCGGTAAGCAGAAATAATTCACACCGGTGCCAAAACGACATCGTTTACACCGAACGCCTTTGTCCGAGCCGTTCGTTCCTTGCTGTAGCCCCGTGTCTCGCTCATTCTTAGAATTAGTGACACGGAAAACATGGCAGTTCGACGGCGTGCAGAGAGACAGCGATATACCAGGAAAACAAGCGTAAGAGCGCAGGAACTGAGGAATATATTTATAGCCGCCTCGAGCTATTAAGATAATTTATCGGGGCCATTACCGAACAAACGAGAGCATTAATCTATTCTAGCTTCATAAAGAGAACTTCGTCGACGATTTTGTAGCCTGCGCGCCAAACGAGCACTTCGGAGTAAATTGATGGATCCCCCTGACCTGGCTGAGGACCCTCCGTAAATTGCTCGTAAATTTTTATTTATTCCGCCGCAAATAAAACTGCGGGTCAAAGAGAAGGAAAGGAGAGGAGCGCGATAAGGGGGCGAGACAAGGAGGACGGGGGAGAAGGAACTATCTGTCTCGGTCGATGGCTTCGATTTCCCTGCGCTCCCATCACACGTCATCCGCCGATTCCTAATAGTGTCGACGATTTTCCATCGGCCGTAATTTTTAAGCGAAATCGTTTTCCTACCCGGCTTTACTACACCACCGCGATATTCCCACTTTACGATCGCTCTGTATTCACAGCGGCGCACAAAAGAAAGTTTAACATTGAAATTTCTATACAGGCTGTCCCAAAAATGGTGTACTTCCTTGAAAGGGCATCATTCCTGAGGTCATTCGAAGTAACTTTTTCCTTTACAAAAATCTTCTACGCGGTTTCGTTTAAGGACTGCGTCTCCTACATAGACGACACAGACACACAGTCACCACAGTACACTCACAGACCGCTAGACCACGTATACGTACGCGAGGATTGCAAGGGTCCGGGAATCCACTCCTGATTTCTTAATAACGCAAAGACGGGGTTTCTTAGAAGTCAAAATCGCTAGATGAAAGATCAATCTAGGGGGCTATTTGCCTCAAAACTCCTACTTTTACATTTACGACGCGTAATTCTCATTATTTCGCACAATATCGACAGCCACGATAGGCGGCAGCACCGTCGCCTATCCATTGCTTCTCGCGGCTCCGCGACATGCTGCCGAATAATGATAATTACGCGTGGTAAACAGAAAAGTAGGACTTTTGATGCAAATAGTCCCCTAGATTGATGATTCATCTAGCGATTTTAACTACTAAGAAACCCCGTCTTTGCATTATTGAGAAATCAGGAGCAGAATCTCGGACCCTTGCAATCCTCGCGTACGTATACATGGTCTAGCGGAGTGAATCAAATTTTACGAGGGAATACAAAAGTGGGTGGCTACATTATGCCACCTCCAGCTCTACGATTCGCAAATCCTCAAAGGTCCTACTTTCACGTTTACGACGCGTAATTCTCATTATTCGGCATAATATCGACAGCCACGATAGGCGGCAGCACCGTCGCCTGTCCATTGCTTCTCGCGGCTCCGCGACACGCTGCCGAATAATGATAATTACGCGTGGTAAACGTAAAAGTAGAACTTTTGATGCAAATAGTCCCCTAGATTGATCTTTCAGCTAGCGATTTTGACTACTAAGAAATACCGTCATTGCATTATTGAGAAATCAGGTGTGGCGTCCCGGATCCTTGCAAGCCTCGGGTACGTATATGTAGTTTAGCGGTGTGTGAGTGTACTGTGGTGATTGTGTGCAGTCACGCGCGAGTGTCGTCTGCCTAAGAAACGCATTCCTTAATGTATTTCGGCAATTATCGATACTTTTATAAAAGCAAAGCAACGTTGTCGGTTTCCGGAGCCAAACGTTGTTCTTCAACCACATTTTAGCATTCTGTGATACGAATTAGCATAACATGGCCATTTTGAAGAGTACAACTACTGTACATTATACAGGGTTATATCAGTGTCTAAATCCCCAAATATGACTCATGGTAGGAAACGGGTTGATACATTGCCGTAGCGTCTCGTTTGTAAAGTTTTGCTTTCGTCAATCATTCGATACAATTAAAAAGAATTTTCTACAGCCACGATTCGCGGCAGCACCGTTGCCTGTCCATCGCTTCTCGCGGCTCCGCGACATGCTGCCGAATAATGATAATTACGCGTGGTAAACGTAAAAGTAGAACTTTTGAGGAAAATAGCCCCCTAGATTGATCTTTCATCTAGCGATTTTGACTACTAAGAAACCCCGTCCTTGCATTAATGAGAAATCAGGAGTGGAATCCCGGACCCTTGCAATCCTCGCGCACGTATACGTGGTCTAGCGGTGTGTGAGTGTACGGTGGTAATTGTATGCACTTACGCGCGAGTGTCGTCTGTCTAGGAGACGCAGTCCTTAAGGGGGAAGAGTAGTCACGTGACAAAACTAGTAAGGAACTAGAATCTAACTAGACTTTGGGTCGAAACATGGGTTTGCGAGAATAGATTTTTTGTCCTTATTTGAACGAATTTTGGGCTGGATGAGGGCTCATTCTAAAGAGGAAGGTTAAATGCACCCCGCTGGACCGATTATTTAACGATATTATGTTTATATCTAATAATGTAAGTGTCCAAAGTAGAGCAAAAATCTAGAAAAATACTCGCAGATTCCAATGTATTTTTCTGTCTTTAAAAGATTTTTTTGACTGCCATGATGCGTTTCAGCGCGGTGCATTGAACCTTCCTCTTTCAAATAAATCTTTGTGCAGCTCAAAATATGCTCGTATATGGATAAAAAATGTATTAAGGTGATTGCATTCACATAGCAGAGATTTCCCCATATTACGTTCGTGAAGACAGAGGTCCTCTCTGAGGCAGAACAAGTCTAGAGCCAATTTTAGTTCACCTACTTAGACGAGATGGCGCCTAGTCAGGATTGCTAACGTGGAATATAGCAATGAATATATTAATACACAAAAGAAAAAACGTGGAATCATAGCAAAACTGAAGCGTCAGGCTGATACATATGTATGTTTATCAGTGTTACCACAAAAAAAAACTTTTTTTCTGCACAGAGGTAGGTAACACTGATAAATACTCTAAAATCTGAAATGTACATGGGTATCCTTAATGAAATTTGTGTCAAAATCAAAGAACTTTCGACAGGAATGGGATAGAGCAATGATTTTCTAAAAATTAAAATTGAAATATTGCAGAATAAGAGAAAAATAGAGATTTTATTAATTTTTTTTTTACACAAATTGATTTGTTTCAAAATCTTGAGGTAGTACACAAATTTTACGAACGGATTTGAAATTGGCGTGACACAATCTACGGAAAATGATGTATAGCAATTTTCTTGTAATACTGCAAGTTTAGCACAAATTTTCAAAGTTAAAAAAATGTTCCTACTATAATCTCTTTAATTTGGTAACGTTCGTTACAAATAAATTACAATAACAAACTCGTAAACTTTTGGCACAGGTTGCGGTAATAATAACTCCCACATTTCAAAGGGGAATTGAAAAAAAGTGGTACGAGGTATTACCAGAAACTTTTTATTTCTTAAATAAAACAGTGATTTTTCTAAATGTGGGAGTTATTTCTGCTGTACCCTGTATAAAACTAAACACTTTCAAGAAATAATAATAATATGACACTGTTTATAAAAATTACCGAGTATAAAATGGTTCTATTCTATTCTATATTCTATATTCATTCATCTTTTACAGTCGAAAAAATATAAATTCACAAAAGAATGCTGGTTGTGTTCGCAAAATGTTAAAAAAATATGAAAATGATAACGACTGGGAAAATTATAGATAATTGAAAGAAAAATTTGAACTGTATAATGAAAACGTAGTTTTGATAATAATTTGGAATGGATGACATTCGAGAGAAAAACAATAGTGAGCGTGCAGTGATAATCATGATCAAGAATTTGAATGAGGTTGAAGAACTGAAAATTTTAAATAATCGAATACTATGCGTGAACTCACCGTTCACGAAGTTCAAAAAATCGAAACTTTGTTTATTTGCTTGTTCGGTTACGTACAGTCTCGGACGTAACGTACACAAGTTTTATGAGAAGATTCCCAGAGCTATAACCAGCTATTTCCTCGAACTATAGCTTTTCGTGACTGTTCGCACAATAATACTGTCATCTTTTGATATTCTTTCGTGTAACTTGGTGCATACGTGATAAATAACATTCGACATCGGATCACACACACATCTGTTTCTTTATTCTTCCTGTTTCTATTAAACAATAAAGACAAACATTTGTGCATGTGATTGTGATGTTTTACTTTGTAATACATGCCACAATATCACCATAATATGAACTGTTGCTTTCGAAAGTGGTATAAGTCTATTTATGGACACAATGAGTTAATGATAGTTTTAGTCAAATATAAAAAATGTTTAATAAATTCCTAAATAAATGGACCACTTTGAAAACAACGGCTAATATAATACATGTGTTTGCTATATTTGGTACTGTACATCTTTAACTTCGTTCGCAGCTATCTGTAGATACAAAGGTTTGTAGACCTCCATCTTTCAAATTAAACATGATCAACTCGCATTACATGTACATATAGTACATATTAAGTGCATATTAAGTACATATGTAGTTTCTTACCAATACATTTTTAAAAAGTCCTATTTTCTACGACGGAAAAACACTATAAACAATTGAGAAAACTGATTTTTAGTATATATTTCGTGAAACATATATTTTAAGAACGCTCTCTCCGAATTTTAATGGAGCGTTCATAAAACTGACAGATTTATAACCCTCTGTCAAGCTGTAGGTATGACATGGGCGGCTGTGCCAATCAGCAGGTGTACTTATTAATGTATAGCAATGCAATTTACAGCAATTCAACATCTGTTTCGTTTTTAAGTGGAGCAATAAAATTGTGAAATCGATTTTACATGTAATGCCAAAAAACTGTACATACATCAATTATGTTTAAAAATAAATGGGACCGACATTACGACATTACAGATATTGGAATAAGAGCCTCGATTGAAAGAGCAACTTGATTGAAATGGTCATTGAAGAATTACATACATGAGCTATACATACTCCGATTTTTTTGTCATAATTGTAATTCCATAAAAATTGTAGAGATAGCCTAGGCTAAACATACACTAAAGTCGCGTTATTTTGCAAACGGCTGTGTTCTGCACGGAGAAATAACGTGTACACTATTTTTTTTTGACTGAGTCTACCGCGCCGAAAGTACAAAGGAAGCCGAACGTAGAAAACGACAGCATGTAAACACGGATCGCGCTGTCCTTAACTAAATACAGATGAAATTATATCGTGTTTAGTGTAATTTTTTAATCAGAAATTG